>CM077193.1:51600019-51782519 GCA_039654625.1 Rhinogobio ventralis | reverse complement strand
CACACACACACACACCACACACACTACCCTACCCCTAAACCTACCATCACACACACACACACACACTACCCCCTACCCCTAAACAATACCCTACCACACTCACACACACACACCACCCCACACCCCTACACACACACACACACACACAACACACACACACACACAACCCACACACACACACACACACACACACACCACACACACACACACCACCCAACCACCCAACCACCCATCACACACCACACACACTACCCTAAACCTACCCATCACACACACACTACCCCTAAACCTACCACATCACACACACACACTCACACACACACACACACCACTACCCCAACCCCACCACCCCATCACACACACACACACACACACCCTAAACCTACCCACACACACACACTACCCCCTAACCTACCCTCCACCCACACACACACACACACACACACACACACACACTACCCCTACCCCTAAAACCTACCACACACACACCCACACACCCAACACACACACACTACCCCTACCACCTACCCACCCACACAACACACCACCACTACCCCAACCCACCCACACACACACACACACCCCTACCACCCCAAACAACCCATCACCACACACACACACTACCCCTACCCCTAAACCCCACCACACACACCCACCACACACACCACACACCACACCACACACACACACACACACACACACACTACCCCTACCCCTAAACCTGCCCATCACACACACACACACTACCCCTAAACCTACCCATCACACACACACTACCCCTAAACCTACCCATCACACACACACACACACACACACACACACACTACCCCTACCCCAAACCTGCCCATCACACACACACACACACACTGCCCCTAAACCTACCCATCACACACACACTACCCCTAAACCTACCCATCACACACACACACACACACACACACACACACACTACCCCTACCCCTAAACCTACCCATTACACACACACACACACACACTACCCCTAAAACTACCCATCACACACACACTACCCCTACCCCTAAACCTACCCATCACACACACACACACACACACACACACACTACCCCTACCCCTAAACCTACACACCACACACACACTACCCCTAAACCTACACATCACACACACACACACTACCCCTACCACTAAACCCACCCATCACACACACACACGCTACCCCTAAAACTACCCATCACACACACACTACCCCTACCCCTAAACCTACCCATCACACACACACACACACACACACACTACCCCTACCCCTAAACCTACCCATCACACACACACACACACACTACCCCTACCACTAAACCTACCCATCACACACACACACACACACACACACTACCCCTACCCCTAAACCTACCCATCACACACACACACACACACACACTTCCCCTACCCCTAAACCGACCCATCACACACACACACACACTACCCCTACCCCTAAACCTACCCATCACACACACACACACACACACTACCCCTACCACTAAACCTACCCATCACACACACACACACACACACACTACCCCTACCCCTAAACCTACCCATCACACACACACACACACTACCCCTACCACTAAACCTACCCATCACACACACACACACTACCCCTACCCCTAAACCTGCCCATCACACACACACACACACACACACACTACCCCTACCCCTAAACCTACCCATCACACACACACTACCCCTAAACCTACCCATCACACACACACACACTACCCCTAAACCTACCCATCACACACACACTACCCCTAAACCTACCCATCACACACACACACATTACCCCTACCCCTACCCCTAAACCTGCCTATCACACACACACACTACCCCTAAAACTACCCATCTCACACACACACACACACACACACACACACACACACTACCCCTACCCCTAAACCTACCCATCACACACACACTACCCCTAAACCTACCCATCACACACACACACACTACCCCTAAACCTACCCATCACACACACACTACCCCTAAACCTACCCATCACACACACACACACACACACATTACCCCTACCCCTACCCCTAAACCTGCCTATCACACACACACACTACCCCTAAAACTACCCATCACACACACACTACCCCTACCCCATAAAACTACCCATCACACACACACACACACACTACCCTTACCCCTAAACCTACCCATCACACACACACAGACACTACCCCTAAAACTACCCATCACACACACACTACCTCTATCCCTAAACCTACCCATCACACACACACACACACACACACACTACCCCTAACCCTAAACCTACCCATCACACACACACACTACCCCTACCCATCACACACACACACTACCCCTACCCCTAATCCTACCCATCACACACACACACTACCCCTACTCATCACACACACACACACACACACACAGGAAACATTCTGCATTTTACATTTTTAATAAAACATTGTTTAGTATGTTTTAGTATATTTATATATATATAATATAGTATATTTTTATTATGAGGACACAGGAAATGTAATATCAGTGTAATACCCATGTCATTATACAAATGTGTCCTCATAAATCACATAAACATGCACATGCACACACACACACCAGAAACCCTTTTAAATTACAAAATAATTAACTTAGAACACTAACAGATCTCCCCCTATATTAATATTGAGCAAAACTCTAAACTGTAAATATCAGCTACTGCATATCTACTATACACATATAAACATATAGAGGTGCAGGTTTGTTTATGGATGACTAATTCCAGCGTTCAATGGTGTGTTTTAGATTTGTTTTGTGGGTAACTGAATCAAATCAAACACTATATCACTGCCTCACCGTGGCAGAAGAATCTCCGCTTCTCTTCCTCAGAGTTATCGTCACATAAACTCTGCAGATCTTCATCTTTTCTGTTTATTGAATGCAGGAAACATGAAGAGCTGCTGGGTTCTTATGATGATATCAACTAAAGAAAGGGAACTTTGCTAATGGACATATAATAAAAATGAATGATGTAGCTCTACTGTTACAACAGGAGAAGTGTTAGAGATCAGGAGAGTCAGGAGATATAAAGGTCAGAGGTCACCTCACTGCTCTTGAGCATCATCTGGTGGACAATAACAAGCGCTACACATTTTGTCAGGAAGTAACAATCCCTGACAGTGTATGTAATGTTCTGTAAATGTTTTACTAACTAAAGCCTAAGGACACATATGGGGTTTATGCTAATGTGATACTGGTATTTACTGTAACATAATAAAGGAGACTTGAACTATTGAAAAGAAACTCGATTACATGTTGTGGCTTTTAATTTGATAGAGTTTATGATGATTGGCCAGAATGTTTAAAAGAAAGGGACTTTAAACTTGATTTCTTGTCTGTGTGCAGTATTTTATGATAGTAATAAAGATGTTTGAGCAACACATTTGTAAATCGTAAATCGGAGTTAATATCAAATCAATTTCATCCACAGGAATTCTGCAGAAATCAAATGAATTCGGAGCAAATAAATCCCGTAATGAGCAGAAATGAGAGTATTCTTAAAGGAAAACTGGACAAGACACAATATATTGTTTATACTGTTAAAATAAAGGGATTTCAATTTTTAAAAGGTGTTTTGCATGAGTTTTGAATAGTGCATTGCATTGTGATTTAGGTTTAAAGAAATATTTTATATATTTATGGATTTTTGCCATTGAAATCACGTGTTATTTAATAACAGAAACAACTGCATCAGCCAAATCTCCATCTGTTAAACGTTATTTGGGTTGATTTTAGTTCATTGTATTAGTATATATATAGTTCATAATATTTTCTTAATTTTAGTGACATTTATTTTGTTTTATATTTTTTCCCTGCTCTAAGTTATTAGTCATGGAGAGACTTTTATTTTGAAGTGTGTTCAGGCAGAAGCAGATCTCAGATGGATGGAGTCACAGAATCACAGAGTCACGGAGGTAAATAAGAGAATTAAAGACATGTATCTGTTTTATTTTTGTATTTCCGTTACGGTTTGCTTTAGTTGGATGGACCGTGTACAGGAAATGAGGAACTGTTGAAACATGTTAAATAACTGTGCGCTTCACACCTGTCCCATGATGCAGCAACATCCTCCTCCACTGGGATAAACTTAAAGGACATGCGCATCTCTAATACAAAGATATCAGGAACAGGTCTTGGAATTTCAGTCCACCAGCTCCATTCAACACTGAACAGCTTCTTGTGCTTTCATGTCTCTAAAACCAAACACTGATGTTTGTGATCTTTAGTCTGAACACATTTTATACCATGGGGTCCTTTAAGGTCATGAAGGTCATGTGGTCAGCGGGTTCAGCTGATAGTAGGGGTGTTGATAGTGTTTGAAAGAGATATGGGGCTCTTTAACTCTTACACCACATGTATGTGGCACAGAAGCGCTTCTGAAGTGGCATTTCGGTGTGTTTTAGAGTGTTTAATGTTGCTCAGCGGCGTCAGAAATACATTCACACTGCAGTTCCAGCTGAGGGGTCAGAGATGGCATCATTTAGCCCGACTTTTATACGCCATTACATCTTTATACAGATTTTTAAGCAGGCACAGATGCCACAAGATGTCCTGCTGTTGTATTATTAGTACATGTAATGTATTAGTACATTATAATATTGAAGAATAAAATGAAGAATACAATTTTGTAAAAGGGCAACTTTTAAATAACTTTTAAAATTAGTTGATTTGGAAATGTTATAGCATTAAGGATGAGTGTTTTCAACTACTCCACGCCTTTATGAGCTTTAACTGTGGAACATATGAACGATTTATAGGTATTATTGATCATAATCAATAAAAGAAACATCACATGACAAAATTGCATGTTTTAATGACTAGTTTTTGTGTATAAAAGCAAAAAGTGTTCCAGCTGTACACGGTTTACTCTGGTTGAGAAGGACACAAAGTCAGTGATGTATATTTATGCATTCATATTTTATATATCGTTGTCTTTATGTGATAGCTTGTTGTTTATTGTAAATAATTAGTCTTAAGCACAGAAGATGTTCTTATTAGCCCATAGAACCGCTTGAGGGAAAGTTATGAAATGTGGCTCACTGATTAACTACAACCAATTTGGTGTCTATAGATCAAACTCTCTAGCGCCACCACTTGTCCAAAGTTTCACTCAGGTTTACGCTAATAACTTTTGAACCGTAAGGGTTAGGGTTTTCCTCTGATTCGTCAGTACGATTTGATTCCTGTGACGTAATTGTCCCGCCAAAAAAGACGTCCTCCCAGACGGTTCATCCGATTTTCATGAAAAATCACACCAAACTGGACGCGAGGCTGTATCTCCGGAACGCTTTGGCGTATTCAGACCAAATTTGGTACATGTCATCCCAAGCATGACCTGAGGCTACATGTGGTGTTTCGGCACAGCGCCACCTACTGGTCAAAACATATGAAAAAAAATATTGTTTGTTTATAACTTCTGAATGGTGTGCTCATGAAACCGGTCTCTTCAGAGTCAAATGATTCCTACTTTTCCCATATTGGCCATTTTGAATTTTGTCCTAAAATGCTGTATTTTAAGAACGCATTAGCATATCGTTCTGAAACTCGGTATGTGTTATCGGGACCATGTCCTGAAGGAACTCAAAAAGTTTCAACAGCACCAACTTTTGGCCAAAGGTTATAATGAAATTTCCATTTTTAATTAATTTTGCTTATTTTATTGAAACTAGTGTTTGAAATTGAGTCATGCTGAGAACAATGATACCAATTAATTGAATTTCTTTTTTTCACCAAAACTGGCTCAGATCATCTTATCAAAAAGTTATCAAAAGCTGTTTGATAGACCAAACCGATCTCAGCAAATGTGTTGTCATGATGTCAAGCTGATTCTGAGGCTGTGACTGTATGGACACCAGACGTTTTATCTGTCATTGTTACCATTGGTCCTTTCTGTGCTTGGCCCTGATCATTTTGTGCAATTGTACATTTCTCCCGTGAAACACCAGTATTATTGTATTTTCTTGTTTTAGCTCTGACGGTGTGTTGCAGAGTCAATGTAAGAAAGAGCAACGTCCCAACATACTGTAAGAGAATGTTTTTATGCGTTGCTAGAATTATCTCTTCATATATGTGATTATTGCTTTATGAAGCAAAGTAGTTTTATGAGCATGTATCATAAAATATTAAAATAGTTGAATCTACATTTTTAGTGAAATATGTGCATTACAAATTCTCCATTTTAATAAGCTGTTTCCCCTCTAGATGTGTTTTTGCTCATCTTGAATTTGAATTGCTCGCCCTCTATCGGAGAGATTTCCCTCAGATCCAGCAGAGGATGGAGAGAGTGTGTCTTCTCCTCCACAGATATGAAGAAGATTTCAGACGGGCTGCTGGAGCCGTCACTAATGCAGGAAATGTGGAAGTGGCTGGAGGCTTCCTGATGGGTTTGGGGTTGGTTTTAGCTCCAGCTCATCTGGGCTGTTCCGCTCTTATCACAGGAGCAGGAGCCGTTGTGCTTTCAGCCGCTGCGATCGCTGATCAGCTCTGGAGCAAGAAGATCATGAGCCAGCAGGAGCAATTCATACAGCACACTGAAGCTGAACTTTTGATGATTCAGTATGAAATCACCCCTATGACTGACAAGATGACAGCCATCAGTCAGCGTGTTCATGAAATATTGACAGACCTCAGTAACCCCGGGCATGATGTCAGGTATTTGAGTCAGTATTTCTCCTCTGCCAGTGAATTAGTGCGCTTCATACAGATCTATGACATCAGTGTATCGGCTGCGCTGATAAAGTCTCAGACGTCGTGTTTGATCGGAGCTCAGCTGATGAGATTGCTGCCGGTTAGACAGGCGTTCGTTCAGATGTGGATAGAGATGATTCAGTTAGAGCAGGTCATGGAGGAAATGACTAAAACTATAGCCAGAATAACAAACCAACCTGGATAAATGAAACTAGCACATGAGAAATCTCTGATTTGAAGTGCCATTGTCATAAAAACATTCATGTTTCCATCAACAAAAGATTGAATTAAATATGATTTGTGTTCAACTTCTAGATATAAATCCACATGTAAGATTAAACACTGCTTTTGCGCCGCATTGATCAAAAGAATGATCATTTTATGCATAACTACTTACTACACTTTATTACAAAATGAATTACACGTTATTGTCTTTATTAATCTTTAAAATAGCCCTGTTTATTTGGATGCATTCTAGTTTGCCAATGCACAATATTAATAACCCACACAACTAGCAGGAAAAATGACAATAACAGAAAGCATGAATGTGTTATATTGTGTGCATGTATTTATTGTGGTGGTCAAAAAGTGTTTGTCAAATGCATGACTGTTATAAAAGCTTCTGAATGACAGAAAACTCAACTTTACAGGATATAAGTATGAATATGTTTCTGTAAGTTGAGCTGTTATTCTGTCTTGTAAAGGGATATTTATTCAACACTGTACATTGAGGCCATCTAGTGTTGAAACTGATGAATAATGATATCACTGCTGCTGATGACAACAACATTAAATATAACTAAAGGATATTCAGCTGTTTCTGGCATTTTCTCTTTCTTGTAAATCATTTTCAAAAATATAAGTGATATATTCCCTTGTGTGTTACTGTATATCATGTTTCCCTAATCTTATGTTACTCAACCACTTAAAACTGTTTTAAAAGTTCAGTTCTGCTCTTTCACTTCATGATGGATGTGTGGCTACAGCTTTTTATTGTAAAGTATAATTATTTTTATAAAGTCAATGTTTACATGCTTAAAGTGCTTATTTTGTTCTGCTTTGTAACATTAAGGCTTATATATATTGAGGGTAAGCTGTTGAGTGCGGAAGAGAAGGAGGAAGAGGACACTTTTCTCAGTTCCTGTTTCGACGCGTGGAGCTCGAGCTTCATCACAAAACACACTCCAGAGCTTCATCAGGACGACAGCATCAGGTTTGGCCACAAAACACACTCCAGAGCTTCATCAGGACGACAGCATCAGGTTTGGCCACAAAACACACTCCAGAGCTTCATCAGGACGACAGCATCAGGTTTGGCCACAAAACACACTCCAGAGCTTCATCAGGACGACAGCATCAGGTTTGGCCACAAAACACACTCCAGAGCTTCATCAGGACGACAGCATCAGGTTTGGCCACAAAACACACTCCAGAGCTTCATCAGGACGACAGCATCAGGTTTGGCCACAAAACACACTCCAGAGCTTCATCAGGACCGACAGCATCAGGTTTAGCCACAAAACACACTCCAGAGCTTCATCAGGACGACAGCATCAGGTTTGGCGAGTGTAATGCTGGGAATGTGTTTCTGGGGACCCATTAATGCTCAGTTTGCATTATTAATGTGTGCAGATAATCTGTTATAAGCGGAGCAGCAAATGCGCAAACACTGGAACGAAACCGAAAGTGCCCACAGTGTGACGCACTTTTAAATAAAATAACTTTGTAATTAGTCGTTGTTTGGAATAACTAAATAAAACTCAAAGTGGACATTTGTGTTAAAGTGGTAATATCCTAATCTCACAGCAGGAATGTTTCTCAGTGATAGTGAATGCTCAAGATTTTATGCATACAGTAATTTATGAACAAACCGGCATTTACATTAGCAGTGAACGACTTTTACAATCTAACTTACACTGTGGACATATACAAAAAAAAACTTTTTTTTGAAAAGGGTTTTCTGAATGGGTTTCATTTTTTAAAAACGAAATGTTGTTTAAATGATGTTTAAACACGCTCTTAAATGATATTAATAATTGTAGTGTATAAATGGTTTGTGCAAAAATCAAACACGTGATGTGTGACGAGCCTGATCATGAGCCTGATCATTTGTGGAGAGAAACCAAAACAAAACACCAGATTTTCGCGAAATTCGATCAGACACCAAATATAAGGCGTGCTATACAAATCAGCAGCTCTGCAGTTTATCAGATGTTAGGCAGTGTTTCTGTTTAGTGCGTACTGTCATTCAGCAGAAACTCGGTGATGTGAAATAGTCCGACACAACGATGTTTAATAAATAATAAAACAAACGTTTGTTCTGAGATGTTTTGACAGGCATAATATTATGACCTGATATTGTGTGGGTCCCCGTCGAGGCATGGACTCCACTAGACCCCTGAAGGTGTGCTGTGGCATCTGGCACCAAGATGTTAGCAGCAGATCCTTTAAGTCCTGTAAGTTGCGTTAAACGTTCCTACAGTAGCTCGTCTGTTTGATCGGACCACACGGGCCAGCCTTCGCTCCCCACTTGCATCAATGAGCCTTGGCCGCCCATGACCCTGTCTCCGGTTCTCCACTGTTCCTTCCTTGGAGCACTTTTGATAGATCCTGACCACTGCAGACCGGGAACACCCCACAAGAGCTGCAGTTTTGGAGATGCTCTGACCCAGTCGTCTAACCATCACAATTTGGCCCTTGTCAAACTCGCTCAAATCCTTACGCTTGCCCATTTATCCTGCTTCTAACACATCAACTTTGAGGACAAAATTTTCACTTGCTGCCTAATATATCCCACCCACTAACAGGAGCCGTGATGAAGAGATAATCAGTGTTATTCACTTCATAATGTCAGAATGCTATGCCTGATCGGTGTATATTGTTCTCACACAAACACTATAAAAACACAGAAAGAAGCATGTATTCTGAGCAAATGTTATGAATTATTTTGTTCAGCAGATAACTGGAGCGCTGTGAAGGTCTTCTGTGAGGTGGAGACGTGGCTGAAACTAAGGTGAGTTCACTTTGTATGTAAAAAAGTAATTATCAAAATTAATAGTCGAAATAAAAAATGTATTTGCTTGGTAGTAAATTGGTAATTCAGTAATGAGAACACATCAATTCATTAATAATTCGTTGATAAACGAGAACAAATTCAACTGAATTATTTTGTTAATTATATAATGGAACAATGATTTCATATTATGGGCAACTGAAAATATGCTTTTCATTTCTCATTGGACACAATAGTCAATCAGTGAGTTCACATACTGTATGGCATTTTTGTGTAAAGGTGCCTCCTAAAGAACTCTAACTCTTGACAGAATGGATGCTTCTGGTGTAAAATGATTACTCAGTTTGGGTGAGATTACCTTCTGGTCTATGTATCCCTATCTCTGCTGAATTATTTTATAATTATTTAAAAATTCTATATTTTTGCTCAAAACTCACTCTATTGTGACCATATGCAGATATTATATATAATAACAGACACATGTATTTTGAGACAGAACGCGGCAGTTTGCCGACACTGTAAGGTGGGAATTATCACGCAATATTGACTGATGGATCGGCAGAGAATCGTCTTCCTATGAGTCATTAAGAAATTATGGTTCCCTTTCGTTCAGTCACTCCGAGTAACGTCAGTGACTGACGAAATGGGGGTTTCGCCTAGAAGCCTATCATCTTCGAGATCTTAGAAAATGCCCAATGGCAGGCCAATGCCATGGGCATGCGGAATTTGCATAGCGTAGCTCCGCCCCACAGCGTGGGTATATAAGGAAGTACGCTGGCAACATCGCATTATGTTTCTGCTTCGGAGCCAAGAGTTTCTCTTCACTCCTCAAGCCTTTGACTGAGTATCGTCAGCTTCTTCGAGACGAGCAGCTTTCCAGTCGGTGTTGGTGTTACGGCGTGTTCCAGCGATCGTTTACTGCCTGCCTGCTGATCTGTGCAGTGGTCTGCATTCAGCTGGTATTCGGTCCCTGGGCGCTTCGGCATCACTGCGAAGCTTCCTCTCACAAAAGAGCTTACACGTGGCACGTCTTTTTAAAGATGTCTCGCCTGTGTACTTCTGGGTGCGGTCGGTCTCTGCCGCCCTCTGATGGCCATGAACATTGTCTGACGTGTTTGGGCTTACAGCACGCTCAGGCAAGCGTTCATGGATGAGTCATGTTCCCACTGCGGGAACATGACCATCTCGGTGCTGCGGTCGAGACTCAATGAGCTCCGTTCCGGAGCGAGAGTCCCCTCTGCCACACCCTAATCTGCTGCCTCCTCGCGAGGCAACACTTTGGCTGGTGGCCAGGGTGACCTGAGGGTGACGGTGTGGAATAAAGCCCCGACGCTCATGCCTCGGGCCACACCCCCCTCTAGCGCACCGCTCCCCCCGTGCGCACAAACTGTAGCAACGGAGCCGGCGCCTGCTGTTCCGTCTGTTGCGTTTGGGCGCGCAGAGGACGAGGAGATGTCGATCGCCGCATCTCAAGGTGGGCTAGAGTCCTCTGAGGATGATGATTCGGCTGTGCTGCCGCCTTCCGGTGTGCCAGCATTGCCCGAGTCGGACCCAGAGTTGACAGCCATGCTTTCCCGGGCAGCCGCGAGTCTCGGGTTGGAGTGGAACACTCCGCCCCGACCTGAGCGCTCGCGGCTGGACGATTGGTTTTTGGGGGCGCCGTGCTCTGACACCCGTCAGACCCCGCCCCCAATACCTTTTTTCCCGGAGGTGCATGAGGAGGTCACGCGGTCCTGGAAGACCCCGCTGTCTTCCCGCGACCGTTCGGCGGCCTCCTCCGCCTTCTCTGCCCTCGAAGGGGGCCGCGGCCAAAGGGTACACTGGGGTTCCCCCGGTTGAACGCTCTGTTGCGATGCAACTGTGTCCTCAGAGTGCTTCAACCTGGCGTGGCGACCCTAAGCACCCCTCCAAAGCCTGTAGATTCACATCAACATTGGTGTCGAAGACCTACAGAGCTGCGGGGCAGGCTGCCGCCTCTTTGCATGCCATGGCTATCTTGCAGGCCTACCAGGCCCGGATGCTATGCGACATGCACGAGGGTAGAGCTGACCCAGGGCTCAGAAATGAGCTGCGTGCCGCCACCGACCTGGCCCTCCGGGCGACGAAGGTGACCGCACGCTCCCTGGGCCAGGTGATGTCCACAGCTGTGGTCCAGGAGAGACACTTATGGCTCAACCTGGCCGATATGCGGGACGCCGAGCGGACCCGGTTCCTCGACGCTCCCATATCCCAGGCTGGGCTATTCGGCGGCGCGGTTGAGAGCTTCGCCCAACAGTTCTCAACCGCCCAAAAGCAGACTGAGGCTATTAAACATATACTGCCCCGGCGGCCAGCTGCTGCTTCCACCCAGCCGCCGGCACAGTCGCCTCAGCCTGCTCGCCGCCGAGGGCGCACTCCCGCGGCTCCCACCCCTCCCGCCCGGCCCCAGCAGCAGCCTTCACCTGGGCCGCGCCGTGGAGGACGCCGCAGGAAGGCGCCCCAGTCCGTGTCGGCCCCGCAGCCCGCCAAGCGCCAGGCTAAGCGGCGCTCCTGACACGGACAGCTCAGGGATGGGCAGTTCTTTCCAGGAGATGGTAGCAGGACCACTCCTTCCCCCGGTGGAGGGCCGGGGGAGAATCCTTTGTTCCGCTGCTGGCCCCCGGGTCAGCAGCACCCTATTTTTGTCAAAGAAAGAACTAACCCGCCCATCCCTGAGCCCCCAGAGACCGATGGCAGTGTGCGCCGCCCCCGGGCCACGCCACTCTCGTCCCTCTCTGGCGCCAGTCTCCTCTCAGAGCAGACCCCAGTGGAACGCACGTCCTTCCCTGGTCTCCTCTGTCAGGACGCGGCTGCTGACCGTGCCCCCACACCGGGACGCTACGCCTCCCACGTCTGGGCCGGTCACGCCGCCTCGCTGCCCCACCCGGGGTATGCCTGTGGTTCGCTTGTCCCCGCTGGTGCAGTTCCTGGGAGCCTGGCTAGAGCTTCCGGGGCTGTCCCGCTGGGTCGCGAAGACCACCAGGTTCGGCTACGCGATTCAGTTTGCTCAGGCTCCTCCCCGCTTCCGGGGAGTCCGATTTACCATGGTGGGGCCCAATGCCCCAGTCATGCGTGCGGAGGTTGCTACCTTGCTGGCGAAGGGTGCGATCGAGCCTGTCCCTCCAGCCGAAATGAAGTCCGGCTTTTACAGCCCCTACTTCATTGTACCCAAGAAAACCGGTGGGTTACGACCAATCCTGGACCTGCGCGTCTTGAACCGATCCCTTCACAGGCTTCCGTTCAGGATGTTGACAGCGAAATGCCTTTTCGAATGCGTTCGTCCAGCCGATTGGTTTGCAGCGATCAACCTGAAGGACGCCTACTTCCATGTCTCCATCCTTCCTCGACACAGACCGCTCCTACGGTTTGCTTTCGAGGGGCGGGCATATCAGTACGCGGTCCTCCCATTCGGGCTAGCTCTGTCCCCTCGCGTCTTTACAAAGATTGTCGAGGCAGCCCTTGTGCCACTCAGGCAACACGGGGTTCGCATTCTGAACTACCTCGACGACTGGCTCATACTGAGTCACTCTCGAGAGCAGGTGTGCGAACACAGAGACCTAGTGCTCCGGCACTTAGCCCGTCTGGGCCTTCGGGTCAACTGGGAGAAGAGCAAACTCTGCCCCGTGCAGAGGATCTCTTTTCTCGGTATGGATATCGACTCGGTCGCCATGTGCGCGCAGCTTACGAGCGAGCGCGCGCAGTCACTGCTGACTTGCCTCCATCAAATCGAGAGCAAGAGTGCGGTTCCACTGAAATTATTTCAGAGGCTCCTGGGGCATATGGCATCTGCAGCCGCGGTAACGCCGCTCGGATTGCTTCATATGAGACCGCTTCAGCACTGGCTTCGCGATCGAGTCCCGAGATGGGCATTGCAGTCGGGCACGCTCCGGGTCCCAGTGACTCGTATTCGGTCCCTGGGCGCTTCGGCATCACTGCGAAGCTTCCTCTCACAAAAGAGCTTACACGTGGCACGTCTTTTTAAAGATGTCTCGCCTGTGTACTTCTGGGTGCGGTCGGTCTCTGCCGCCCTCTGATGGCCATGAACATTGTCTGACGTGTTTGGGCTTACAGCACGCTCAGGCAAGCGTTCATGGATGAGTCATGTTCCCACTGCGGGAACATGACCATCTCGGTGCTGCGGTCGAGACTCAATGAGCTCCGTTCCGGAGCGAGAGTCCCCTCTGCCACACCCTAATCTGCTGCCTCCTCGCGAGGCAACACTTTGGCTGGTGGCCAGGGTGACCTGAGGGTGACGGTGTGGAATAAAGCCCCGACGCTCATGCCTCGGGCCACACCCCCCTCTAGCGCACCGCTCCCCCCGTGCGCACAAACTGTAGCAACGGAGCCGGCGCCTGCTGTTCCGTCTGTTGCGTTTGGGCGCGCAGAGGACGAGGAGATGTCGATCGCCGCATCTCAAGGTGGGCTAGAGTCCTCTGAGGATGATGATTCGGCTGTGCTGCCGCCTTCCGGTGTGCCAGCATTGCCCGAGTCGGACCCAGAGTTGACAGCCATGCTTTCCCGGGCAGCCGCGAGTCTCGGGTTGGAGTGGAACACTCCGCCCCGACCTGAGCGCTCGCGGCTGGACGATTGGTTTTTGGGGGCGCCGTGCTCTGACACCCGTCAGACCCCGCCCCCAATACCTTTTTTCCCGGAGGTGCATGAGGAGGTCACGCGGTCCTGGAAGACCCCGCTGTCTTCCCGCGACCGTTCGGCGGCCTCCTCCGCCTTCTCTGCCCTCGAAGGGGGCCGCGGCCAAAGGGTACACTGGGGTTCCCCCGGTTGAACGCTCTGTTGCGATGCAACTGTGTCCTCAGAGTGCTTCAACCTGGCGTGGCGACCCTAAGCACCCCTCCAAAGCCTGTAGATTCACATCAACATTGGTGTCGAAGACCTACAGAGCTGCGGGGCAGGCTGCCGCCTCTTTGCATGCCATGGCTATCTTGCAGGCCTACCAGGCCCGGATGCTATGCGACATGCACGAGGGTAGAGCTGACCCAGGGCTCAGAAATGAGCTGCGTGCCGCCACCGACCTGGCCCTCCGGGCGACGAAGGTGACCGCACGCTCCCTGGGCCAGGTGATGTCCACAGCTGTGGTCCAGGAGAGACACTTATGGCTCAACCTGGCCGATATGCGGGACGCCGAGCGGACCCGGTTCCTCGACGCTCCCATATCCCAGGCTGGGCTATTCGGCGGCGCGGTTGAGAGCTTCGCCCAACAGTTCTCAACCGCCCAAAAGCAGACTGAGGCTATTAAACATATACTGCCCCGGCGGCCAGCTGCTGCTTCCACCCAGCCGCCGGCACAGTCGCCTCAGCCTGCTCGCCGCCGAGGGCGCACTCCCGCGGCTCCCACCCCTCCCGCCCGGCCCCAGCAGCAGCCTTCACCTGGGCCGCGCCGTGGAGGACGCCGCAGGAAGGCGCCCCAGTCCGTGTCGGCCCCGCAGCCCGCCAAGCGCCAGGCTAAGCGGCGCTCCTGACACGGACAGCTCAGGGATGGGCAGTTCTTTCCAGGAGATGGTAGCAGGACCACTCCTTCCCCCGGTGGAGGGCCGGGGGAGAATCCTTTGTTCCGCTGCTGGCCCCCGGGTCAGCAGCACCCTATTTTTGTCAAAGAAAGAACTAACCCGCCCATCCCTGAGCCCCCAGAGACCGATGGCAGTGTGCGCCGCCCCCGGGCCACGCCACTCTCGTCCCTCTCTGGCGCCAGTCTCCTCTCAGAGCAGACCCCAGTGGAACGCACGTCCTTCCCTGGTCTCCTCTGTCAGGACGCGGCTGCTGACCGTGCCCCCACACCGGGACGCTACGCCTCCCACGTCTGGGCCGGTCACGCCGCCTCGCTGCCCCACCCGGGGTATGCCTGTGGTTCGCTTGTCCCCGCTGGTGCAGTTCCTGGGAGCCTGGCTAGAGCTTCCGGGGCTGTCCCGCTGGGTCGCGAAGACCACCAGGTTCGGCTACGCGATTCAGTTTGCTCAGGCTCCTCCCCGCTTCCGGGGAGTCCGATTTACCATGGTGGGGCCCAATGCCCCAGTCATGCGTGCGGAGGTTGCTACCTTGCTGGCGAAGGGTGCGATCGAGCCTGTCCCTCCAGCCGAAATGAAGTCCGGCTTTTACAGCCCCTACTTCATTGTACCCAAGAAAACCGGTGGGTTACGACCAATCCTGGACCTGCGCGTCTTGAACCGATCCCTTCACAGGCTTCCGTTCAGGATGTTGACAGCGAAATGCCTTTTCGAATGCGTTCGTCCAGCCGATTGGTTTGCAGCGATCAACCTGAAGGACGCCTACTTCCATGTCTCCATCCTTCCTCGACACAGACCGCTCCTACGGTTTGCTTTCGAGGGGCGGGCATATCAGTACGCGGTCCTCCCATTCGGGCTAGCTCTGTCCCCTCGCGTCTTTACAAAGATTGTCGAGGCAGCCCTTGTGCCACTCAGGCAACACGGGGTTCGCATTCTGAACTACCTCGACGACTGGCTCATACTGAGTCACTCTCGAGAGCAGGTGTGCGAACACAGAGACCTAGTGCTCCGGCACTTAGCCCGTCTGGGCCTTCGGGTCAACTGGGAGAAGAGCAAACTCTGCCCCGTGCAGAGGATCTCTTTTCTCGGTATGGATATCGACTCGGTCGCCATGTGCGCGCAGCTTACGAGCGAGCGCGCGCAGTCACTGCTGACTTGCCTCCATCAAATCGAGAGCAAGAGTGCGGTTCCACTGAAATTATTTCAGAGGCTCCTGGGGCATATGGCATCTGCAGCCGCGGTAACGCCGCTCGGATTGCTTCATATGAGACCGCTTCAGCACTGGCTTCGCGATCGAGTCCCGAGATGGGCATTGCAGTCGGGCACGCTCCGGGTCCCAGTGACTCGGACCTGCCTGCAGACCCTCACCCCGTGGTCGAACCTCTGCTTTCTACGGACCGGAGTGTCCTTAGAACGAGTTTCCAGGCATATTGTTGTATCAACAGATGCCTCCACCACGGGCTGGGGTGCCATGTGCAATGGACATGCTGCCGCGGGCTCCTGGACAGGACCCCAGCGCCTCCTGCATGTCAATTGCCTCGAGTTGCTGGCAGTACGGTTCGCCCTGCACCGCTTCCTAGCGTTGCTCAGGGGTCAACACGTACTAGTCCGGTCAGACAACACGGCCACAGTAGCGTACATCAACCGCCAAGGTGGTCTACGTTCCCGCCGTCTGTCTCAACTCGCCCGCCATCTCGTTTTATGGAGTCAGAAGCATCTGAGGTCCCTTCGTGCTGTCCATATCCCAGGAACCCTGAACCGTGCAGCCGACGAGCTCTCACGGCTTCAGCCACTTCCGGGAGAATGGAGACTCCATCCCCAGACGGTCCAGCTGATTTGGGAACAGTTCGGCGACGCACAGGTAGATCTGTTTGCCTCCCACGACTCTTCCCATTGCTGCCTGTTTTATTCCCTGACCGAGGGCCCCCTCGGCGCTGATGCTCTGGTGCACAGCTGGCCACGGGGCCTCCGCAAATATGCGTTCCCCCCAGTGAGCCTTCTCGCACAGGTTCTGTGCAAGATCAGGGAGGACAAGGAGCAGGTCCTTTTGGTCGCCCCATATTGGCCCGGCCGGACCTGGTTCTCCGAACTCTTACTCCTTGCGACAGCCCCTCCCTGGTCCATACCTCTGAGGAAGGACCTCCTTTCTCAGAGACGGGGCACCCTCTGGCACCCGCGTCCCGATCTTTGGAACCTCCACGTGTGGCTCCTGGACGGGACACGGTAGGTTTGAGTACCCTATCACCTCAGGTGGTGGCTACCATCACTTCCGCTAGGGCCTTGTCTACCAGACACGCCTATGCGTTGAAGTGGAACCTCTTCGTCACCTGGTGTTCTTCTCGCCAAGAAGACCCCTGGAAATGCCCGATCGGGTCTGTGCTCTCATTCCTCCAGGAAGGGTTGGAACGAAGGCTGTCTCCTTCCACCCTCAAGGTATATGTGGCCGCGATATCCGCCTACCACGACCTTGTGGAGACGAAACAGGTAAGTCAGCACGACCTGATCATCAGGTTCCTGAGGGGAGCGAGGAGACTGAATCCTCCTCGCTCTCCCCTCGTACCCTCTTGGGACCTCTCAGTAGTTTTAGATGCTCTGCAGAGGGCTCCCTTCGAGCCTTTGCGATCAGTCGAGCTTAAGTTCCTGTCTATGAAGACAGCGCTCCTGATCGCCTTGGCCTCCATCAAGAGGGTAGGGGACCTGCAGGCATTTTCGGTTGACGAAGCGTGCCTAGAATTCGGGCCGGCCGACTCTCACGTGATCCTGAGACCCCGGCCTGGATATGTGCCCAAGGTTCTAGCACATGGCGCCTCGCTGACAGACATCTGCAGAGCTGCAGGCTGGGCGACACCCAACACATTCGCCAGATTCTATAATCTCCGAGTGGAGCCAGTGTCCTCTCATGTACTCGCCTCTACAGGTGGCCGGTAATGGGCTAGGCTCAGGTGTCTTCGCTTGCTCGCCATTCCTCTCCACGGACGGGATACGTGCGATATTTTCCTCAGGTAGTTTCCCCGAAACCCTGAGTTCCTCCAGCACTGTCGATGCCGACACCAGTGCATCTGCCCACTCGCTCAGGCCCTCGTGTCAGGCTAGGTGCCACCGTGTGCATGGTTCCCCCTATGGGCGACCCCCACATGTGTATTCCACTGTAAGCCTCTCCGAGCATGTGTATTTCCCTCGGCAAGCCCTTGCCTCCCCTGGGGGTAAAATTCCACCTTCGGCTGGTTACCCCAGAGTTCCTCCATATGCAGCCCCTCGCGGGTCATATGTGTCTCCTTAAGTCCTCCCTACGGGTAGGCACTTTGGCGCATACTTCCACCTGGAATATGCTTCCCAGTGTACCTTGGTATTCCTGTGCTAAGTTGGAGTCCTTCGTCCGTACTAGCTTACGACAGGGAGCTCACACTTACGCAGGGCACTGGACGATAGCCGAGTGGCGTGATTGAATTGGGACCCCCATTTTGTCAGTCACTGACGTTACTCGGAGTAACGTCCCTCTGCCACATCCGCTGTACCGCTGAAACGGCCGGGAGTTCAGTCTTGGCTCCTCAGCAGGTAAACATAATGCGATGTTGCCAGCGTACTTCCTTATATACCCACGCTGTGGGGCGGAGCTACGCTATGCAAATTCCGCATGCCCATGGCATTGGCCTGCCATTGGGCGTTTTCTAAGATCTCGAAGATGATAGGCTTCTAGGCGAAACCCCCATTTCGTCAGTCACTGACGTTACGTCTCCGTTCCCTCCTCAGGGAACGAGGGTTACATACGTAACCGAGACGTTCTGTTCTATCTAAAGAAATATGAGGTAAACGTGTGAATACATATTTCTCCAAATGTGGACTAAAGGTTTGTAGCCTTGTGTACTGAAGCACTGTGATCAAAAATAAATGGGAGCAAACGCGATTGGATATGTACAGGTTTGTGTCTCATTGTTCTATTCAAAATATTAATAACTACAGTTTGATTTTGCATTCCTATCAGAAATTAAGAATTATTAGTGTCATTATCAAATATCAAAGCTATCTAATCTATTTAATACTTCAAAGCTCAAGGATAAATCAGAATATTTATTATAAAAAAATTAAATAAAAAAAAATGTAACAGCTGCCAAAAAATAGTCTCGCTCCACTGTGGTTTGAGATTTTATTTTTAAAGGGAAAAAAAAACTTTTCAAAGCACCCTGATAATAATAATAATAATAATAATAATAATAATAATAATAATAAAGGAATTAAATAATTAAAGGATTAAAGGGATTTAAGGGACTAATTAAGAATTAAATTAAGATGGGAATTTTCTGAGAGCGCCTACAGATAATTAAGAATTAAAATAAGTGATTGAGCATTATGTTAATCTTGAGTATCTATAGAGTAGTATTGCATCCTTCATACTTTGATTCTCTATACGCCTGTGTTGCTCACAGTATATGCACTTAAGCGCCAATTGTTAACAAAACACAGACATTTGAAGCAGTTTCTCTCTCCGCCTGCGGTTTCCACTCACAAGCGGGATCTTTTATCGCTGGGACCGCTCTATCTATCAGTTTCAAACAATCTGCAAATCCAGCATCGAACTGGGCCTTGTTTATAAAACATTAGTCCCCCAAATGAACAAACACACACGCTTGCAGAATGGTATAATTACAAGAACAAACGCTGCACAGGTAGGTCTTTAATCATAAATACATAATCAAATAAACACTCAAAATAATACATGAGCTCCGAGGGCTTCGGTAGTTCTGACAACATTCAGATGATGAAATGATATTGGGTTTTCTGTTAATGTTGTTTTATTACAGTGTGTAAGATTTACAGTAAACAGAACAATTTTGGTTACTCAATTACTCAAAATGGAGAAGTTCAACTCATCCATTAACAATGTTCAATTCTGTACTTCATTAAGGAACTGCTGACTATAAAGGGAGGCAAGTGAACTTCTTCCTAAAATGGATGGCCATTGCAGCGACTCTGACAGCAGTGCTTCAGATCACAGTAAAGATCTTCCTCCTTTATTCAGCCGTGAGTCAGTAAATTACATAACCACATTCACTGTGTCTTCAAATAAAAGAAACAATGACCCTCGAGAATCATAACCTTCTGTCAAATAATTAATTGCAAATGAAAATATGGACAAGTTCAAACAAAGTTATTTATATTAGCAATTATTTATTATTATAATATTTGAAAATGCTTAATATCAATTGCAGGTGATGGAAATCAACCAGAAGATACGTTTCAATGGTAAGCTTTTCTTGCTCTACTTGATCCGTTGATTCATGTTATTAGAAGTATTTACCCACCAAATAGAGCATATTTACTAGTTCTTATATAGTTATTAAAGTCATACAAATCACTTTAAATTTCAGATACTCTTTAATGCTGATAAAAGGTTTGATATTGCAGGAAACTTGAAGATGAATTGAAAAGAAGCATTGAAGAACTACAGTCAGGATTTGACAGAAATCATCAACCTCTCATTGATCTATTAAAGGAGCTGAATAAAGCCACTGATGAACTTGAATCCATGCACAAGAACACTACAGTGGGCAGTTTGGTAGGATCATCAATAGGAGCAGTTGGAGGAATCGCATCCATAGCAGGTGTGTGTTTAGCCCCGTTCACATTTGGTGCTTCTTTAGCTCTCACTGCTGCGGGCGCTGCTGCTGGAGTAGCTGGAGGAGTAACAGGTGCAACATCTAACATCACTAACATGGTCAAGCAGAAAAACCTGCGTGAGACTTTTAAGAAGATCATCAAGGATTTCCTGAACAGAATCAACCCAATGATTGAGCTTATGGGTAAAATTGAAAACATCACAAAGAAAATGGATTTACTGACATTAAAGACATTAAATATGCATGTATTACATAGAGCAGCAAGAGGTGCTGAAGACATACTTAAGATTGCATCTGTAGCTAGTTTGGCTCAAATTGGAAAAATGTGTGCAAAGGGTGCCAAAGAAATCCGTGTGTATGTGAAAGCTGTGCATGCTGCTCGTGGGCCTGCAGGGGCTGCTAAAGCTGTGCGCGCAGTGGCAGGGGCTGCTAAAGAAATCCGTGTGACAGCAGCGCTCACTGGCGCAGTCTCCGCTATGTTTGTTGTTTTTGATGTTTGCTGTATTGTTCAGGATTCATTAGAACTCTCTGAAATGAATCAACCAGCAGACAAGAGAAAAGCAGAAGAAATCAAATCAGAAACGCTGAAATTTATCCTTCAGATGAGAGAAACAGCGGCTCAGTTTAAGAAGATTGTGGATAAAATCAAAGATACCATAGACAGCTTTTACCTCTTTCGCTGCTAAACACAGAATCATCCCGTAGTTTTGAGATGACAACACGTGACTTTATATTCGGAGCACTTCACTTCCTCGGACTGGGAATTGTGCGTTTCTATGGCAACACTATCAATATGAATCTACAGCGGTCACGTGGTACAAGTAGGAGCTCTCAGAAAATTCCCATCTTACAAGCTGTAATTACGAGGGCGTGAACGCTTTTTCAAGTTGAAACGTGACCTACATTGTGCAACACTTAGATAACATTTACATTTATGCATTTAGCAGACGCTTTTATCCAAAGCGACTTACAACTGAGGAGTACAGGAAGCGATCCGTCATGAAGAGGCGTAGAAACGCAAGAAGTGCCTTAAATACTACGTTTCGGACATTGCTCAGAGTAGCGTAAGCTAGAATAGGGAGGGTGTAGAGAAAGATAGAGGAAAAAAGAAAGATTTTTTTTATGATGATGAGATTAAGTGCTCGTGGAAGAGATGGGTTTTTAGCTGTTTTTTGAATGATTTCAGTGATTCTGCCATCTGGATGGAGGTGGGAAGATCGTTCCACCAGCTGGGAACAGTAAATGAAAAAGTTCTAGAGAGGGATTTCATGCCTCTCTGGGATGGTAACACCAGCCGCCGCTCTTTAGCTGAGCGGAGGCTTCTGGTAGGGGTGTAGACTTGTAGGATCGAGTGGAAGTATGCGGGTGCTGAGCTTGTGGTGGATCCGTAAGCAAGCATCAAAGCCTTGAACTTAATGCGGGCAGCGAGTGGTAGCCAGTGCAGAGAGATGAAGAGAGGTGTGACATGGGTTCTGAATCAATTGAAGTGTTTTGATTGCACACGATGGAAGTCCAGCCAGAAGCGCATTGCAGTAGTCAAGCCTAGAAATGACCAGGGCTTGGACAAGAAGCTGTGTTGCATGCTCTGTAAGGAACGGTCTGATCTTTCTGATGTTGTGCAGGGCAAACCTGCATGACCGAGCTGTCTTTGAGATGTGGTCTTTGAAGGACAGCTGGTCATCAAAGATTACTCCGAGATTTCTGACTGACTCTGAAGGGGTAATCAAAGATGAACCTAGCTCGATGGTGAAATTGTGTAACTCGATGTGTAGGCACCCCAGGTAAGAATGTGAACGCCACCCTTTGTATGTTTCTATTTTGGTTAGTTAGAGTAAGTTAGGGCGTTTGACGCTGAAGATTTGATTTATTTTCTTTTCTTTTTAATTAGGTAGGTTAGAGGTTGAATTACGAGTTAGACTCTGATTTTGTTCTTTTCTTTTCTTTGGCGTCACTAACTGCGTGTAAATATTTGCTTATATTTTCTTTTTATCATCATTATTACTGTGATTATCCACATTTCTTTGTACCTATATTTGCATTATTGTATAATAAATCACTTTTCTTACGCATTATGTTTTCCGTTGTCTCTTGCCACCACCGTCACTCCAAATTTCACCATTACCTCAATGCTACTACTTCTGACCCAAAGAGGTCGCAACAAACAGCATATAAATCAAAACTGCCTTATGATACTGAATGAAATGTCGACCCAGGACGAGCTGTAGGACTGTGAAGCTTTTCTGAGCTTCTTGCTCAAAATGTTGCTTGTCTTAAAAAGTAATGCATGAAGCTAGAAAAAATTGGGTTTGTTGTTGTTTTGTTTAAAAGCAGTGGGTCTGTTCTTTATTTTGATATTTTGCATGTTCAGGTATTCATACAACAAAATATTTTGGGAGCCATGAAATTTTTGTGAAAATGATCAAAAACGCTGGTGGTGACAACATAAAAAAAAATGCTGGCGGGGAAAGAGTTTCGAGTATTTAACAAAAAGCTAAAATATGCTGCAGGCCTGGCAAAGACACAGAAACAATAATCAAATAGAATATTTATAATTTTTTAACACTATTTGATTTGATCAGTCTTCTTGTGTTTCTGATTCTGTTTTCCATGTCATGTGGACTTTTACATAGAAAAAAACACTAAATAACATGGTTACGTTAATCAAAATACAATTAAAAAATGGGAAAATAATAAAATCTCAAGAACACAACCTAGAATGTGAAAATAACATCTTTTAAATACTGTAATTTTGGTACTGTATATACTGTCACCAGTGAATCTGTAACAGGAGATCATATATTTTTAAAAACATTTTTCCTGTTTATTGGTCTGTTAGGGAGAGAGAAGATGTCTGTATTTTTGTTTATTTTATATTATTAGTTCACAGTCAGTTTTTATTTTATTATAATTTAATCTGTCCTTAATCTACTGCATTCAATATTTTTATAATGATGTAAAATAATAATTGATAATAATAAAGAAAATATGAGCAAACCAGATCCCAGATAGCAACATTGTGCCACCCCAGATTTGTGGAATGCTGATCCGGCCCACATCTGGCACATGTGGAATGATGATCCGGCCCACATCTGGCACATGTGGAATGATGATCCGGCCCACATCTGGCACATGTGGAATGATGAAACTGAATGATGAAACTGATGGGCTCCGCCCATCAATGGAGACGACAACACCTGAGCCCCCCGCAGGCGGAGAGCATCTTCCCGCCGCTAGCACGGAGCCTGTGACGACAGTGCCCACTAAAGCCCCGGAGCCGAAGTTTGCATGTGAATCTGACCAGGGGTGTGAGTCGGCAACAGCCGTTCCGGTGGGAATTTTGGTGGAGATCGACTCTGGGAAGGACTGGCTAATAGACTGGGACACTGTAACTCTGCCTCCCACCCTTCCCCACCCTGATCCATGTTCACTTTCTTCTTCATCGCTAGTATCAGCCAGCATAGACACTGAATCTTCGTCAACAAACTGAGATGCACTGTGTATTCTGACACCTTTCTATCAGAACCAGCATTAACCTTGGCCGCCCATGACCATGTCTCCGGTTCTCCACTGTTCCTTCCTTGGAGCATTTTGATAGATCCTGACCACTGCAAACCGGGAACACCCCACAAGAGCTGCAGTTTTGGAGATGCTCTGACCCAGTCGTCTAGCCATCACAATTTGGCCCTTGTCAAACTCGCTCAAATCCTTACGCTTGCCCATTTTTCGAATGGCGCGACTGTATGGAGCAACCTCCCGGAATGGAGTAAGAGAACGTTCTTATGCAGACTCCCTTGATTCAGAGAATTACTGAGTGTTTTTTTTTTTTAAATGTATTATTATTTAGCAGTATTAATAAAAATAAGATTTGAAGTCGAATACACATTTATTTAGCATAAATTATTAACATTATTAACAGCCACCATTTATAAACAAAATGTACAGTATATAATTATACTGTTAATTCTAATAAAATATTTTTTCTCTCTAGATATTCTTTTAAATGTCTTGAAAGGGATTTGGATAAACTCTTTAAAAATGAATACCCTGAAACCCAGCAGTGCATGGCCAGACTGAAAACATTTGAAGAAGATTTCAGACGTGCTGCTACAGGCTCTCAGCATGGAAAAAACTCAGGAATAGCTGGATTGGTCATGATGGGTTTGGGAATGGCTTTAGCTCCGTTTACTCTGGGAGCTTCTGCTGTTGTTGCCGGAGCAGGAGCAGCAGTGGCCACAGGCGGTGCGATTGGTAGAGGAGTCTGGAACTCAAAGAAATCAAGCATGCAGACAAAATTCAAAAAATATTTTGACTCTGCCTATGAATTATCGTGTTTCATATGGATATATGACGTTGGTGGATTGGCTGCAAAGATTTCTGAAACTGTGCGTTTGACTGGAACACTTTCAGGAATTGTTGCTTGGGTCCAGTCTGGGCTTGACAGACTCTTAAGCAGCAATGATACCAAAGAGCTCGATGACATGAAGGAGAAAATTCAAATGTTACAAAACATTGTGAATGAAATTAATGAAACAAAAGACAGAATGTCAACCTGACAAAATGAAATAATATTCATGCACTGTTAAACATTTTGTAAAATGACATTATTCCAGGTTAATAATTGCATTACTTTCACAGTAATTTCACAGTAGGACTTTTCTTGTATCTAACTGCACTAAAAAGTGTTTTTACTGCGAGTTTACCGCAAACATTGGTATTTCTACAGTGCGTATGTACTATGAAGGTACCCAGCATGCAGTGCGGCATGAAGAGATGCAGAAAAACTGAAAAAAGTCCGTTTTCTGTTTTCTGATTTCCAAAACATCAAGGAAATAAAGGCAAGTCCCGATATACATTCTTAACATAATTAAATGACAGTGCAGCAAGCTAAAATGCTGCCTTTATTGCTTCTTAAAAGCTTCTCCGAGCATTACTTAAACTAGTGATATTGATTCAGATATTTCATAATGAAAGCCCATAATATATTGTTATCATCACCTAACCTTTGCTACTACCATAATCAATACTTATCTATGATTGGAGAATATGCTGAGCGTTACAAACCACCACCTTTTATACACTAATTCTTAGTTGTTAGTGTTTGGCAGCTCAGAGTTTGGGTGCAATGCGTCTCGTAGTGTATCCAGAATTGCTTGGAGCGCCTCTGTTGTCTCCTTGATTTTTGTCACAAATTTCATTGTCTCTGACTTCAGCTCTTCTGCTTGTTCAGTGTCTGCGGGCAGCAGATTTGTTGTATCGTTGTTATTTGATGACTGGTTTATCGACCCAGCGGTTTGGTTGCTGGTGGATTCTGCTTCTTGTTGACTCTCTCTTAAAGCGTAATCCTGGCGGATGTTGTGGATTTCTCTTGAGTCGAGAAAAACAAAGAAGACGTCAACAGCTACAAAAAGTGCAGACAAAACCCCCGTAGCTGCTTCCACCACACGAACAGCTTTCGCAGCCTGAGCTGCAGCTTTCCCAACATTTACGACTTCAATTACGCGGAGAAGCTCAGGAATTCCTCCCAGTCCGCGTCCAAGTCGAGCTCCAGCATTTGCCCCAGGTTGTGCATTGGAAAAGGAGCCATTGCTTGTGGAAAACTGCGTTTCTAAAGTTTCCATGGCTATTTGGATGTTTTGGATGCAGCAAATTGTGGAGGTAATTTTTTCTTGGAACTCTGATATGATCATTTTGATGTTTTGCCGGTTTGTGTGCTGGTTAACCATGTTTGTTATGTTGCTTGCACCAGCTGTTACTCCTCCAGCTACTGCCGCACTGATTCCCACCCCTGTTACTATCAGAGATGCTCCGAGAGTGAATGGAGACAGAACAAGTCCCACTATAGATGTGATTCCTCCAGCCAATCCCACTACACCTCCCGTAAGACTGCCTACAGTTGTGTTGAAATGGACTCTTTCCAAATCATCAGCCAGGGCTCTCATTTTCTCCAGTGTCCTATAAAGAGTCCTAATAGTTTGCATGTTCTGTGGAAAAAAGGCAAATGTCATCAAAGCAAATTTTTTGTTTGTTCAATGTTTCCATTTTGTTTAGAACCAGTGCCAGTATCCAGACAGCAAGCAATCATTGAAACAACGTAAAATCAACGTTAATGTGTCAATGTTAACTGCATTGAATAAACATCACTTTTGCACCCGCATTTAATGTTGAAATTGTTTTGAAAATTCATCCAAAAATCAATGCTAATGGCATTGAATCAATGTTACAATGATGGTGATGATGGTTCAACATCATGAAACACAACAACTACAACTAAAGCCTGAAATCAACTGAAGATAAAAGACATTAAATCTCTGAAGAGGATTAAACTACTCCACAAACAGCATTACCAGCTTCACACATTACTAAACAGACTGACTTTATTTCTGTCACGTCTACAGAAGCTCTTATTGAAATTAACAGAGGTTTAGATGTTGATGTTTTATTGAAAATGTTTGGTCACCATTATGGTGATCAGTGTTTGCTTTAGTTGGGCAGTTTGACTTGGCTTTTTCTGTTTGTGATCTTTGTATATATATATATTCATTCATTCATTCATTCATTCATTCACCGACAATACTTTTTTTGCAACAGTTCAGAGATTCTGAACTTCAATTTTTAAATATATTGTAGGATTTTTTCAAGAATCAGCATATGAATCTCAGCAATGGTGACATGCATAATTCTACTCTATGATATTGAAATCTATACCATCTGATTGTTTTTGTTTCTGAAGACCACAAACTGACATAAAAAGCCACGAGTCTAACTGTCCAACTAAAGCAAACACTGATCACCATAATGGTGACCAAACATTTTCAATAAATCATCAACATCTAAACCTCTGTTAATCTCAATCAGAGCTTCTGTAGACGTCTGACAGAAATAAAGTCAGTCTGGTTAGTAATGTGTGAAGCTGGTAATGCTGTTTGTGGAGTTGTTTAATCCTCCTCTGCTGAGATCTTAAGAGATTTAATGTCTTCTTTTATCATCAGTTGATTTCAGGCTTTAGTTGTAGTTTTTGTGTTTCATGACATTTTTGTATGAAATTTCAACATTTCTTCAACATTAATTGTGGGTGCAAAGTGAGTCAATGCAGTTAACATTGACACATTAACACTGATTCGATGGTTGCTTGCTGTCTGGGTATGTACTTTTTTTGTTTAGCAAATTGTATGAACAATTAAATATTTTAATAAGGTAACTCACCTTTTCATGAAGATAATTAATGATGAAAGGTCTGGTCAGGATCTCACTGACAGACGGGCGATTCGCTGGATCTGCTTGAAGTGTGTCTTTAACCAGCTGACGAAGGTCCTCAGAGAAGGTCTCAGGAAGAGCTTCATAGGTGGATGTGAGTATGTTTGTAATGGTCTCAACTGTGAGTACTATAGGAAACTAAACGCAAAATTGGTTAAGAGTTAGCCAAATCCTTCATTTAACAGTGAGCTCAAACAAAAACATCCAACCTGTATTCCCACTGATACAAAACAATCAACCAAACACATTTGTAAATCAATAGAAAAAGAGATATTTTGCAAAAGAAAAATTCTGGGTTGATGGTTAATTGTTTTGTCATATATTTTTTGCATGAGCCAACTTTTATGATTTTTCAAAACTAATTAATCAATGCAATTTTTACTTGATACTGCATTGTTATTTCTTAATACATTATATGACATTTCATGCAATATATTATACCATCATTGTTTCAACCTGTTGACTCTCTTTCTATCTGATGAAAGGAAAATCTCACCGCACACTTCAGCATGCACAGCTCATAGATGACACATCCCAACCTCCAGATGTCACTGTACACAAAAGGTGAAAGTTATTAACACCAGGGTTCAAGTATTCAGTTTGAAAAAATAAAATAAATACATATGTATTAGCCAGTCAAGATTGCAATTTGAGGATGTTTATTACGTTTTCTCATCATAAGGTTTGCCACTCAAAATCTCAGGTGCAACACATGAAGAAGGTTTATTTTCTGAAGTTTGCTCTTTAGTGAACCTGACGGTAAGACATGGTAGAGAAAACAGATCATAAAGCACTGAACTATGAACTATCCTGTATTTCTTGTATTATGTTTTGAAGAGTCACGTTTTGAATCAAAGACACAAACAGTACCGTTGATGAATCACTCCAAACTCCCCAAGACGAACGGTTCCATATGTAGTGAAGAATATGCTCTGCCGTGAGAAAACAGATATATTTTGTAAGTTCGGGGATGCTGGGAATAGGAATGATTTTCTAGCAATGCTTTGACTATCCATTTTATTATCGTGCTTTTTTTGCATTTACAGCACACTGATCATTTTTTGCAACTTGAAATTGTAGAATTTTATATATTTCAAACTAATTTCTTATTTTAAGTAAAGGTATAATGCATGTAAAAGCAGTTCACATCCAGTGATCTCTTTAATACCATCAACTGACTAAATTACTCTTATAACATAATACAATTTGTGGTAGTTGTGTCTGTGTGTATTCTGTCCAGTTGTGTTCCCAGGACTCATATTTGGATTTGTCATGGACTCTTACATGTATTTTCTTCCCCTGTGGTTAATGCTGCGTTCACGCCATGGCGGTATTACCGTAAATATGACAACACGTGATGCTGTGCTCGGAGCTGTTCACGTTCTTGGAAACGGAATTATACTTTTTTACGGCAAAACACCATCAACCATTAATCTACAGCAGTCACATGGTATAAGTAGGAGCTCTCAGAACATTTATTTTACAAGCTGTAATTATGAGTTCTGCTGTTTTGGTTTTGTTTCCTGTTCATGTTTCATGTCTTTTATTTTGAAGTTGATCACAGTCACGGTTCCTGTTAGTCATGTGATTCCCTTGCCCTCATGTGATCTTGTCATGTGCTTCCCTAGTCTCTTGTGTCATGTTGTCATTGGTTCATTGTCTTGATTGTTCACAGGTGTGTCTTGTTTAGTCATTAGTCCTTGTGTATTTAAGCCCTCATGTTTGCCGTGTTCTTTTGTGATGCTGTAACCTGTTGTTGGTGAGTCCATATTTGGTCCAAATGTATCATTTGGTTCATGTTGTCAAGATCAAGTCTAGTCATTGTTTACTTTATTGTATGGGTTTAAAACTGCACTTGGGTTCTGCAGCTCGCCTCCAGTGGATATGTTACATCTGCGAGGACGTGAATACTTTTTACAAGTTGCACGGAGGGAGCAATCAAAGCTGGGTTTGGTCCAGGCAATCGAACCAAGTTTGAAAGCACCCTTAGTGTGTTTGTCTTTGTGTGAGATGTTGCATTTACGGTTTCCATTAGATTGTTTCACATCCTGGATTTCTTAACCACTGTGTATTATATGCTGCAGCTTATATTCATTATAATTAGACTTTACAAATCACACATAAGGATAAAGCCAAATTAGATACACATTCAGAGCATTTAACTCAAATATCGGCTCTAGCACTCCCTTCATCCCATATAGATGATATGTATAGATAAACTGAATTTGTACTGTACCTTGGGCTGCAGGTTTTTATGCAGGATCTGTTGATCATGCAGATGCTTTAAAGCCATGCATATCTTCAAAGTCCAGTCCAGAATCTGTTAATCGGTTAAATGTCAATTTACAAATTTTATAATGTTAAAGGGGCAATATTTAATATTGACAGCAAGCGGTTAAAATGATTTGTAATGGCACACATAGTTTGCAAAGATGCACAGCTGTCTACATAAGGTCTAACAGCTGCTCAACATCCTACAGAGTTTAGATCCAACCTGCTCCAGCACACCTGCCTGCCTAGTAATCCCAATGACCTCGATTAGCAGGTTCGGATGTTTTAATTGGGGTTTAAGATAGATGTTTCCCTTCCAGTTTAATAAACCATGCTAATGCTGTGATGGACATCTCTGCTCCTGTAGAGCCAGTGTCCGCCAGCAGATTTGAGCGGCAAAACACTAATCAAGCACACCTGCCTGTACCTATTTTTTGTTTTACAATCAATCTACAATCATACCTCATTCTCAGAAAATGTACATTTTCCCTCTGTTTTGTTTTTGATTTTCTGAGCAAGATCTCCACCCTCACAGTGCTCCAATACAAGATACAAACAGTCAGAATCTGAAAACAGATTGAGTACAGTTGAAAATCATTTAAAAATGCTAATATTTAATAATTCATTTAGCCCTGAATGCAGCTGATGTAGATGAACTGAATTAATTTATTATTTTCTCTCAACCTCTGATGATTTCCTTATGATTGATGACGTGTGGATGATTGAGCTGGAGGAGGAAGTTTAATTCTTCCTAAAAACAGACAGAAACTCATTGAGACACACATGCACTTTATAAAATACAGGTCGATTTACATTAATAAATAGACAAATAACAGTTACTGGTTAATGTTGTAAAATTCATGTTCAATAATATGTGTGGGCTATAAGAGTTTCTCTTTCTATTTAAAGGAACACGCTGACTTTTTGGGACTTTAGCTTATTCACCGTATCGCCTGCAAATAGGCTAACTTCCGTCAACATAACCAACGTGACAACCTGCTTACACAGAGAGCGTGCTGGGGACTATTTTCAGGCGCTGCGTAATATCATTGCGCCGCTGCACCCATGGTACGGCAGCAAAGCTCCTGGATTATTATGCAGGAATGAGAGTATAGTCCCTAGCCATATCGGTCTAGAAAATTGCAACTTTTCATTTTCCGTCGGTCTTAGTACACGATGTAACTATACACATCACAACATGTAAATAGGAAAATGTTGGCGTTATTTTGTCACTTATTGAGCAGTGGCTAGCTGGAGCCGTTTACCTCCAGTCTTTGTGCTAAGCTAGGCTAGCAGTGGGTGCGTCAGACAGAGTTATGGCACGCACGGAGATGAGAATGGTATGTATGGACTTATCTAACTCTGGGGGATACGGTGAATAAGCTAAAGTCCCAAAAAGTCGGCATGTTCCTTTAACTCTCAGATTTCATTGTAATCAAACTGTCCATCTTACCTGGTTAGCGCTCAACTTTTTAATGACAAACTGATCACCACCACCATTCTTCACCAGGATCTTATTCTCCTCTTCACTCACTATTGTGTAGCCACGGTCTTTTAGAGCTGACAGATTGCTCCCCATTGCTGAAAATATCTGCAAAATATTTGTGTTTTTAAGCTAACCAAAGATTTGTTTATGGAAATTGTGCTTTTTGTATTAAATATGCAAAGATACAAACTAAGCAGATACTTTCACTGTGAGCAACGGAATCAAGGCAATCCATTTAAAGAGCATTGGTGAGACCAGTTATGCTTTGATCAAAAGTATTTGCTTTTTGTGAGCAGAATTAACGATCTTTCTGAAATCAGATCGACGTTTTTGAAAAATTATGATAATGCAGTTAAATTATTTTAAGTAGCCTAATGTTTTTTTTAAGCGGTGTATCCCATCTGAATAGTTATTTTTGGATTGATTTTCCTTACCTGAAAAATTAAACCACCTGGGAGCAAAAACCTGAGTGTTCCTGTCTGTAGAAAAGGCTGTTTTTCTCTTCAGTAATGTTCCCTTCTTTAAGACTTCAGAGATCTATATCGTTTCACAGAACATGTCATTATATACAGCAGTTCAGTTTCACTTCGACAGATATTTGGGAGTGGCGAATATAGTATAAAGGATTTGTGGGTTTCAAAAAAATCACGTGTGTTGTATAACCGCATTCTTCTTTTGAAAATAAGTTAGTATAAAAGATCTGAATTAATGCAGTTCTCAATGTTTTACTAAAACTCTTTTAACAGTCAGCCCATTTAGATTTGTTTTATTCCGTTATTAACAAGAGGTAAATCAATCCCATAATGGAAACACTGATACTGTTGCTGCTCTTGTCTGTCCAGCTGAATCTCTGTGGTTTTATTCTGAATGATTCTCCCTCAGTGAACATCCACAAGTAAACAATGTCATCAAGAATACTCACATTTCAACTCACTCTGTGAAACCGTTGCTTTGAATCGACTTTGTGTCTGTTAGTGATATTGATTTCAGATTTCTCCTCTTCCTTCAAAATTAATTCCTAACATTTCCACATAGAGGTTAAGATCTTCCCAGTAGAATCTGTAGATCAAAAATGAAAACTATTTGACAAGCCTCTTCACCCGTCACTCAGTTTTGGAATTGAAATGGTAAGATAATATGTGAAGTTGTCCACTGACGTGCTGTATATCATCTGTGTTACTTTCACTTTCTCTGAAGGTTGGTTCACCTCCTTTGTGCCGTCGTTAGGCGGCTGTTTGTCCTTCATCACGTCTCTTGGTGGATCCTGGCTGGTAATGAGGCTCTGTCGAGAGAGAAGACGAGCTCTAGTTACTAAAATGAGGTGAAATATCCTTTAAAATTTGCCATTTCTAAAAAATGAAAATATGACAATGCTGATTATTGTTCATGTGGCAACTAAATGTTATTTATTTATTTATTTCATAGGAACTGCAAAGCTCTTGGGTTGGGTTCCCATAATTTTCCCAAGTAAGACATCCTGAAACAACATCCCTGTCCGAAAACAGTCCTGGTCCAATATGGCAGACCCGGGGCCCGTTTCAGAAAACTCTGAGTATGTAATGAGGGAAACTCTGGGTTTTCTGTTTCAGAATAGAAGGTATGTCAAACCCAAGAAAGCAGTGTAAGTCAAGCCAGTTTCTGAAAGCGAGGTAATTTATGATCTGTATGTGATGTGTGAATATTCTCAGAGTAACAATGGTGTGTTTTTAACTCTGGAGCGCAGGCTCGGTGGCTCCAGAAACTGCATAGGGCACATTTACCCACACTTCCTTTAGCTTTCAGTTGCCAAATGGCTCCATACAGACAACATGAACGTTTTCGTGCGTGTGTGTGTGAGAGATGGGTGGGTAGGTTTAGGGGTAGGGCTGGTGTGTGTGACATGGTCGGAAGCAGGTTTTCTTCGGTAAAACCGGTTTCTTTCATTCTCCTCCCCCTTTTTAAAGCGTAAGCAATGTTTAAATACTAAATTAATTAATTAATGCTGGAAAAATGCTTTTCTTACTGAGTATTTTTGCCTTATTTCAAGTACAAATATATCTAAAAAGTCTTAAATCAACATGCATTTTCAATATAAGAAATTAATAAATTAAGTGCATTTTAATTAAAACAAGTAAAATTATCTGCCAGTGGGGTAAGAAATAATCTTAATGCAATTTTTTTTTGTGCCATATCCACACGTATATTTATTTAAGTGGTAGCATTTTTAAATAATCTCTAATTAAGACATGTAACATGTTAGATTAAAAAGTTTAATTATGTGAAAAGAGCATTAGACTGTTTTGGAATTTTTTTTTAATATATTTAATGTCAAATGTTTAAGTCATGACACCTACACCCATGAAGCTTTACCTGATGAATTTGTTTTTATACTTAATTTTTAGCTGCTGCCACAAGCTTATTTTCTTTTTTGCCCGTGGGATACCATGAAAATGAATATTAGTTCAATAATTTACTGTTCTGCCAGTTATAACAGTGATTAGAAATTAACGTTTGACCCGGAAGTACGCGGATGTCTTTTGTTGGGTGCTGTTGCCATGGTGAATCATAATTTCGGAGCTCCATTAATCGTGGCTTTTCATAGTCGTGGTGCGTGTGCTTAACTCAGAGTCAGTCTACTCAGAGTTGGTCAACACGCTTTACCTTAAGGCCATATGCGGATTAGGGGATAGTTCACCCAAAAAAGAAAATTCTCTCAAGAAAGAAGCTCATCCAGGTTTGAGTAAATGATGACCGTTTTCATTTTTGGGTGAACTGTCCCTTTAAGACACACATGGTTAATCTGCCTATGATCCAACACGATGTGTCATGTGATTAACTTGACACAAACTGTGATAGGCTAGTGTTTTGTTGAGCAACATGCACCTTACAAAATGCTCAAAGTAATTAAATATGAATTTTAAAAACACTTAATCGAAAGACTGTCCATCTGTGCCATTGTTGAAATCGTTCAATATAATGAGATGTTGGTCGAGTCGATCTGCTGTCTCTGTCAGGATCAGCTTCTGATTCATAGTGTTTTGTTTGTCAGATTGTCTCCTGTGGCCTGTTGCACAAAGCTGGTTTCAGTTGCTACCCAGGTAAGTTCAAGATTAGTTTGAGCAAACTCTGGGTTAGAGATCGCAAACCCAATCTGGACCAATCAGCTGCGAGTAAAGATGCACTAAAGCCACACCCCCTGTATCTCTCGTTCCAAATTAAAGCAGTTTATAGTGAGAACTTTAGAGACAAAATTGCTCGTCTTTTGGTGCTAATTATTTATTATATTTATATTACATGAATTGATTACTTTTAATTCATATAATATATTAATATAATTATTATATTAATTGACAAGTAGCCTAATATTAATATAAATATAATACATGTTTAAAAGAAAGATGAACGCATGTATTCATTTGAGCTCTTTGTGAACCTATAATCATATTTCTTTGATTCACATCATGCATTGATATAGTCAGGTAATCTTTCAGCTGCCGCAGAAGTGTTTATTCCTGCCTTGTAAACGCATTTAATTTCATGATAATTTTCAAAACGATCTCTCAATCTTCAAAGAGAAGTGAATTGCGCCGTCTCTCTTGTGAGACGTGAATCAAACGGACGCTGTGATTGGCTGTTTGCCGCACGTGACACACTTTCAGGTGCATGCGCTTCAGCGTTAATCACAAACTCCGGATTAAACCTGAGTTGACAGAGAATGGTTATACCAAGCTTTGAGAGACCGTTGAACTTGATCTAAACCAGGTTGGATTTATCTGGATTTGTCAACTCTAAACCTACTTTGAAACTCAGAGTTTGTTCAGCTAGCTTCATGCAACAGGCACTCTGAAACTATGATAGTTTGTGTTTTGTTTTCTCGAGTTCATCTTTAAGGTTCTGTAGCTGATGAATTAATTTCCGTAGTCCAACCATGAATTTCCCAGCTTTTGAGCTGATCTGACGTCCATCTGTTTCTTCATCTATGGGTGTTTCTGTTAGTTTGTCCATGTCATTGAGCGCTCTGGTACTTTCACTAACTGAGATCATGTCAAGCGCAAGGTTAATCCCACCATAAATTTCTACTGTTAATGTAATCAAGTCAAGTCAACTTTATTTATATAGCGCTTTTTACAATGCAGATTGTCTCAAAGCAGCTTCACAGTGTTAAACAGGAAAATAATGAACAGAATCTGATTCGGCTGTACAGCCGCTCTGGAGAAAATGGTGATGTCATCAGCTCATTTCAATTATCATATATATTCAAGTAATGTAGTTGATATAATTTAGTTTAGTAATTAAATTTATTTGAATATTTATTTGAAAATTTTGTGTCCCCAACTGAGCAAGCCAGAGGCGACAGTGGCAAGGAACCAAAACTCCATCAGGTGTCCTAATGGAGAAAAATAAACCTTGGGAGAAACCAGGCTCAGTCGGGGTGCCAGTTCTCCTCTGGCCAATTAACAAACAGTGTATGTTTATTATTTTGGCAGCCTTATAGGTCAGAAGTAATATTAGATCGGATTATTCGAAAGATCGGAGGCATCACGCTGGAGATGGATCCATTGAGGATGCCATGTCGATGAGCAATTTCAGAGGGTAGACTAATTGACACGGTCTCTGCAGACACTTCAGGGATGCGTTGGTAATGTCTGGGCGCTGGTCCACCATCTGATCTGGATACGGCCCGGATCCGGCTGACTGCAGTAAACCTCGGGATAAACAGAGACTAACATTAACGTAGATGCCATTCCTCTTATGATGTAACGAGTACATCAGGTGTTATGGGAAGTGTTCCTGGTTCCGGCTGACCTAGTTAATGCAGCCTAACAATTTGAATTGAATAATTTGAATAAAATATAAATTAAAAAAGTTTTATGTGTATGCCATAGTAAAGAGATGCGTTTTTAGTCTAGATTTAAACTGACAGAGTGTGTCTGCTTCCCGAACAATGCTAGGAAGGCTGTTCCAGAGTTTGGGTGCTAAATAGGAAAAGGATCGACCGCCTGCAGTTGATTTTGATATTCTAGGTATTATCAACTGGCCAGAGTTTTGAGACCGCAATAGACGTGATGGAGTATAATGCGTTAAGAGCTCGCTCATGTACTGGGCAGCTAAACCATTTAGTGATTTGTAAGTAATTAGCAAGATTTTAAAATGTATGCGATGTTTAATAGGGAGCCAGTGCAGTGTTGACAGAACCGGGCTAATATGGTCATACTTCCTGGTTCTAGTAAGAACTCGAGCTGCTGCGTTTTGGACCAGCTGCAGTTTATTTATTAAGCGAGCAGGGCAACCACCCAGTAGAGCATTACAATAATCTAGCCTTGAAGTCATGAACGCATTAACTAACTGTTCAGCATTTTGCATTGAAAGCATATGCCGTAATTTAGATATATTTTTAAGATGGTAGAATGCAGTTTTACAGATGCTAGAAACGTGGCTTTCAAATGAGAGATTTGTATCAAAGAGCACACCCAGGTTCCTAACTGACGACGAGGACTTGACAGAGCAGCCATCAAGTGTTAGACAGTATTCTAGGTTACTACATGTGGAGTTTTTTTGTCCAATAATTAAAAATTCTGTTTTTTCTGAATTAAGTTGCAGGAAATTATTAGTCATCCAATTTTTTATATCAGCTATGCATTCCGTTAATCTTGTGAATTGGTAAGTTTCGTCAGGGCGTGAAGACATATAGAGCTGAGTATCATCAGCATAACAATTAAAACTAACGCCATGCTTCCTAATGATATCTCCCAGTGGTAGCATGTACAGGGTGAAAAGCAACGGTCCTAGCACTGAGCCCTGCGGTACTCCATACTGAACTTGTGATCGGTGTGATATCTCTTCATTTACTGCTACAAACTGATAACGGTCAGATAAGTATGATTTAAACCATGCCAATGCAATTCCACTAATGCCAACATAATTTTCGAGTCTATTCAAAAGAATGTTGTGGTCGATGGTATCGAATGCAGCGCTAAGATCGAGTAACACTAATAGAGAGATACAACCACGATCGGATGATAAGAGTAAATCATTTGTAACTCTAATGAGAGCAGTCTCAGTACTATGATGTGGTCTAAATCCTGACTGGAAATCCTCACAGATACCATTTCTTTCTAAAAAGGAGCATAATTGTGAGGACACTGCCTTTTCTAGTATTTTTGACAGAAAGGGTAGATTTGAGATTGGCCTGTAATTGACTAATTCTGTAGGGTCAAGTTGCGTTTTTTTAATAAGTGGTTTAATAATAGCCAACTTAAGTTTTTGGTACATATCCTAAAGTCAAGGATGAAATAATGATATTAAGAAGAGGATCTATGACCTCTGGAAGCATCTCTTTTAGTAGTTTAGTCGGTATAGGGTCGAGCATACATGTTGTTGATTTTGATGATTTAATGAGTTTAGCCAATTCTTCTTCTCCTATAGCAGTGAATGAATGTAATTTTTCCTCAGTGACACTACAATGCTCTGTCTGATGTGATACAGTAGTAGACGGCTGCATGGTTATAATTTTTTTCCTAATATTGTCAATCTTACAAGTAAAGAAGTTCATAAAGTCAATCCAACGCATAATTGCAGACAACGGCTCATTTCTCAACGCAAGCATTTCTATCCACACGTAAATTAAAAAACTGGCATCTCGCTCTAGTTTGTTAAAGTCTCTCATTTTCTTGGTGCGCTCATTAATATTTTCAGCCATTGTGTTGATTTTATCCTGTAATTCTTTCAGTTCCCGTTCAATGTGTTGTCTTAATCTTTTCATCTGGTGATTTTTCTCAAATCTGTATTTGTCACTTTTAAATCCTGTGAAAATAAGCGTTGTGAATCCTATTGTTCCGACAATAGCACCAGCAACAGAAGCTCTCAGAGTAAATGGAGATAAAACTATTACCATTCCTACAGCCGCAGCTATTCCTGCAATGATCCCCGCCACTCCTGCATTTCTAGATCCTTCAGTAGAACCCCAAATGTTTTGATATGTCGTTTCTTTGTGCACTGCTGGGGTTGAAGAAGATCTCTCGCACATTTTCTAAAAGATTGTCTGAAAAGTTCAGAATCATATCTGGAGAAAAGAAATATTAAGCGTTTATTTGTATAGCTTCATAATATAGTAATCACATTTTGGATAAAGACCCAAATATTCTGATTCTTTAATAGTTCTCACGCTTCAGGAGGAATCAACTTGTATAACTCCTGTAAATCATTAAGCCTAAATTTTAGACGACATAATTAGGAGACTTCAGTGCACATAATAGTCTTTAGGGAAGTAAACATACTGATAATAATGGAGAAGTACTGGAAGAATTAATGGATGCTAGGCAGCTAGTTTGTCTAAATAATGGAAATGGTAGCAGAATTGATATATACGTTCCAACACATTATCTTGTATTGATCTTACTTTAGTTTGTAATAATCTGGCAAATTCCTGTGAGTGGAATATTAAAGACCGTACGAGTATTGGGTAGCGACCACTTTCCAATAATATGCTCTATAAATGTCTAAATAGATTTCCAAGAAAGCCCTAGGCATAGAAGAGGGATTTTGAAAAGGCTGACTGGGAAAAATGTAAAGAAATATGTTGTGAATCATCAGCAGATTTAATTTCAATGGAGGGTGATGTTGAGGAATGTATATCTGAAGTTTCACATTTAATGGGAAAGGTCCCATGCTGGAATGATAAATGTACAGAATCTATAAAAGAACGAAATAGTGCTCTGAGAATATTAAGGAATAATTTGAAACAAGAAAACCTAATTCATTATCAGAGGAAAAAGGCTCAAGCTCTGAGTAATTAAGAATAGTAAACGAAATGCATTCTTATTCTACTATAGGTAGGGAAGTTAAAATGGGAGAAATATGGTCAATGCTGAAGAAAATTAGTGGGAATAAAGTGTTTGTTAAAATACCAGTATAGAGGATGACGGAAAAATAACAGATAAAGAAAAGGCAGATATGTTAGGAAAGAGGTTTTATCATTTAGATGATACCCATAGACAAAATAAAGAAAATAGGGATGTGTTTATTAAAAAAGATAATGAGGAAAGTACCATGGATATATACACTCACCTAAAGGATTATTAGGAACACCATACTAATACTGTGTTTGACCCCTTTTCGCCTTCAGAACTGCCTTAATTCTACGTGGCATTGATTCAACAAGGTGCTGAAAGCATTCTTTAGAAATGTTGGCCCATATTGATAGGATAGCATCTTGCAGTTGATGGAGATTTGTGGGATGCACATCCAGAGCACGAAGCTCCCGTTCCACCACATCCCAAAGATGCTCTATTGGGTTGAGATCTGGTGACTGTGGGGGCCATTTTAGTACAGTGAACTCATTGTCATGTTCAAGAAACCAATTTGAAATGATATGAGCTTTGTGACATGGTGCATTATCCTGCTGGAAGTAGCCATCAGAGGATGGGTACATGGTGGTCATAAAGGGATGGACATGGTCAGAAACAATGCTCAGGTAGGCCGTGGCATTTAAACGATGCCCAATTGGCACTAAGGGGCCTAAAGTGTGCCAAGAAAACATCCCCCACACCATTACACCACCACCACCAGCCTGCACAGTGGTAACAAGGCATGATGGATCCATGTTCTCATTCTGTTTACGCCAAATTCTGACTCTACCATCTGAATGTCTCAACAGAAATCCAGACTCATCAGACCAGGCAACATTTTTCCAGTCTTCAACTGTCCAATTTTGGTGAGCTCGTGCAAATTGTAGCCTCTTTTTCCTATTTGTAGTGGAGATGAGTGGTACCCGGTGGGGTCTTCTGCTGTTGTAGCCCATCCGACTCAAGGTTGTGCGTGTTGTGGCTTCACAAATGCTTTGCTGCATACCTCGGTTGTAACGAGTGGTTATTTCAGTCAAAGTTGCTCTTCTATCAGCTTGAATCAGTCGGCCCATTCTCCTCTGACCTCTAGCATCAACAAGGCATTTTCGCCCACAGGACTGCCGCATACTGGATGTTTTTCCCTTTTCACACCATTCTTTGTAAACTCTAGAAATGGTTGTGCGTGAAAATCCCAGTAACTGAGCAGATTGTGAAATACTCAGACCGGCCCGTCTGGCACCAACAACCATGCCACGCTCAAAATTGCTTAAATCACCTTTCTTTCCCATTCTGACATTCAGTTTGGAGTTCAGGAGATTGTCTTGACCAGGACCACGCCCCTAAATGCATTGAAGCAACTGCCATGTGATTGGTTGATTAGATAATTGCATTAATGAGAAATTGAACAGGTGTTCCTAATAATCCTTTAGGTGAGTGTACATTAATATGAATGATCTAGTAATAGTATTATATGGTGTCAGAAATACTGCTACAGGAGAACATCAATTGAGTTGGGTCATGTTCCAGAAATTACCTGGAAAAATATTAGAAATAATATTGTATGTATTTAATAAGATATGGGAAGAAGGTAAAAAGACAAAAAATTTGGGAGAGTGCATTAATACTACCATTTAATAAACCTGTAAAGGATCCACATAATGCTGGCAACTGTAGACCCATTGCCCTAACGTCCCACCTATGCATGTGGATGGAGAAGATACTAGTCACTTCCTTGAACATGGAGGATTATTTGCACCGTACCAAAGTGGTTTCAGAAAAGGACGTTCTATGATGGATGCTGTTGTGAAAGTAAGCAATCAATGATTGAATTCTTTGATATTGAAAAGGCTTATGACTCCATGTGGAGGGAAGGGTTATTAATTAAATTAAAGAAGATTTAGAGTTAAAGTGGAATCAGAAGTGTCTGAGGAATTTGAAATAACTAATGGAATTCCACAAGGAAGCTGTCACAGGGTGTTTTTGTCATGTTCATGTGTTTAAGTTTGCCATGTTCACTGTCATGTCTTGTCATGCACTTCCTGGTCCTGTCATGTGATCCTGCCATGTGCTCCTTTGTCTTGTGTAGTGTCATGTCATTGGTTTATTGGTTAATCATTGTTCACAGGTGTGTCTTGTCTAGTGTTTAGTCAATGTGTATTTAACCCTCATGTTTGCTGTGTATCTTGGTGGAGTATTGAGTGAATGTTTTATGTAACCACTGTTGGTGAGTCTTTGTTCATGCCATGCCATTTGTTTTTGTCAAGTCAGGTCAAGCCAAGTCTTTGTTTTATGTTTTAAATATTTGAGTTAAATAAAGACTGCACTTGGGTTCTTCAAACTTGCCTTCAGTGGACTATATGTTACAGAAGCGTTATAAGTCCAGTTTTATTTAATGTTATAATTAATGATATTTTTATGAATCTGGACAGAAGGATTGGGTCAGCTCTGTATGCAGACGATGGGCAAGAGGATGAGATCCCATAGGTGTGATAAGTAAAATCAAGGAAGCAATAAGGAAAGTGGTCGTACAATTGGGGCTTTAAGCTTTCTCCAAGTAAATCTTGTCATATGTTATTTACCAGGAAGAAAGGGATAGACAAACAGAACTTGAAATTAAATGGCCACAATTTGGAAACCGTAGATCATTTTAAATATCTAGGTATATGGTTCGATCAAAAGGGTACATGGAAAGTATAGAAAAGGTAGAATCAAAATGTAAGAAAGTTATAAACTTAATGAGAGCATTGGTTGGGAAAGACTGGGGAGCAGATTAACAATCACTGATGTATAGGGCTCGTATGAGGTCAACAATAGTTTATGGATGCTTTGTGTACGGAGCAGCAGCTAAAACGCACTTAATGAAAATAGATAGAGTTGTTAATAAAGCTTTGAGGATTTGTACTAACACTGACTAAGGCAATCCAGGTAGAGTTAGGAGAAGTGCCCTTAGACCTAAGAAGAGAAACTCATGCTTACATACTGGTGTCGTCTATGTGGATGTGGTAATGAAAATCCCACCAATAGTGTTATTCAAGAATGTAATGGCTTTTTGTTTCTATATTAGTTAATAGTAGTAGCTGAAGTGTTAATGTAGTGATACTCATTAGTGCTGCATTACTTCCTGCATAGTTACTTATTAAAGACGGACCATTATTCTAAAGTGTATCCAACATTTGGTTTAACTCCCCTACACCTATTAGTAATATTCCTATTTGGTTGTTTCCAACAACTGGCAGATTTAAATATAGTGAGAACTCTCTTGGACACTTGGCAAGTCAGTATATAAGAAAAGTATGCTGTATTGATGTATAATCAATTTGTTCTATTTAGACAAAGTGTGTGTGTGTGTGTGTGTGTGATGCTGAATGAGCCACTTGCTCTGTACGCAGCAATTTTGTTTAGCCCCACCAATTCTCACTCCAAGGTTTTTTGAAAAGTTGGCAGCCCTGATAGCACAATTGTGTGCCAGAGAAAGTGATATCAGATATTATCGGCTTCATGATGATGATAACAAAATCATCAGAAAATTTAGTTTTTAGTTTTGCTATTTTTAGCCTTGTGTCACTGCAGTATTGGCACCAACAGAAATGATCACATAACCTGAAGGAGGATAAAGAGCATGTGCACACGATGTGTTGAGCAAGTGGGTCATGTAGTCATACACAGACGTCACGATTTTGCTCAGTGGGAACATTACAATATTTGATGAACACAACCTTTGTACTCGTTTTCGTGTGCGTGTGGTTTTTGAGAATTATCTTACAGATAAGAATACAGAGAACGCTACAATCTTCCTTTTTTCTTATTACAACTTTCATCCAGTTTAATTTATTATTAATTGTTCATGTAGTGACAATCAGCCAACCTGTGCTATCATGACACAGATGAAAGCATGATGTTTCATAATTTCAATTGTGGTGTAAATGTGATTCCATATGCATACTTATTTTGATAGGGCTCTTCTTTAAATCATTAAATGTATTTTATTTTTTTGCATATCCTTCATATATTTTCCCCTACACTATAATGTCATCGCAGGGGCAATAGACAGAACATTATATCACTGTTTAATATGGCCTGATGGACTTTGAACATGAACATTGTGCTACCCCACCCTCTCCATTTCAAACTTTATGACAGAGATAAAGATGTTTTGTTTTTGAACAATAATCCTAGCAGAAGGATCTCAAACTCTAACAAGAATGATTGTGCTCCAGCAAATTAATAATCAAAGAAGAGAAGTGTGAAATTAGTGCCATACACATGAATTTTACAGATATCAAGTATTCAAAGCGGGTTTCAGCTGAAACGTGAGTATTCTTTATTACCTTGTTTACAAAATCATGTCTGTGGAAAACTAACCATTCAAAAGTGTAAACGTACAGTAGCTGTAAAGAGAGAACATGCAGTTGTTGCTTTAAGGAGCTATTTCTACTTGACTCTAATGTTGTTGTTGTTGTTGTAACCTACTTCATAAAGCAAGAGAATGCTGTTTTAATTAATTGAGTTACATTGACCCGACATAAAGTTACCAATAAAACTCAGGATTGACACATGCGCACCTGCTCCGCTGATCGGTGAATTCTGCTTCAATGCGACATTTGGGGTTATTAAACACATTAAGCTCCAATTACTGGTGGATCGGGAAATTCAGGAGAAGACACAAATCATTGAAACTGAAAAGCGTTTTCAGCGTGCTCCGGAAATACTGAGAAATCCTACGATACCAGAGCACAAAGCCAATGCAATATGTGAAGGTTTTACTTCATTTGACTGGAAACATGTCAGAAATGATAACTGAGATTGGCGAAATGCTTGACCTTTTAGACGAGATTATTGAAGATGACAAGCCTGCAGAACCAATAGGAAAGGAAAAAGCAGAGACATTCATTAATGAAATATGGACCCCATGAATGCAATTAATCAAATAAAAGAAAGACTAAAGAGCTTGAATTACAGGGTTTTTTTATTCGCTTTGGTACTATTTTCATTTTCAAAACTCATAGCACTAATATCACAACAGATCATCAAAAGTGCTCTTTTTTCAGACATTTCAGTATATTTTCAGTTGTGTTAGTACAATACACAAAACCACAAAGTATCCTTTTCACTTCACAAGTCTTTATAAATGTTTCATTCTCAGAAACTGCCTTTCATAAAGCTCTTACTATCAAACTTTTGATTTGCATCTCTTCTCGTTCAGTTTAATACATTTGCCTATTATTAAATCCAACTGATCTGAATGGATGAATCAATTCAATGAATCATTTGGTACTGTAACGATAGATCCACTGGAGGCAAGCTTTAAGAACCTAAGTGCAGTTAATTTACATCCAAACATGATCAAACATAGAACAGAAACTTGGCGTGGCATGGCAAAAGAAAACTCACCAACAGTGGTTACAGGAAACAATCACAATAGTCAAGTCAAGTCAACTTTATTTATATAGCGCTTTTTACAATGCAGATTGTTTCAAAGCAGCTTCACAGTGTTAAACAGGAAAATAATGAACAGAATTTGATTCGGCTGTACAGCCGCTCTGGAGAAAACAGTGATGTCATCAGCTCATTTCAATTATCATATATATTCAAGTCATGTAGTTGATATAATTTAGTTTAGTAATTAAATTTATTTGGATATTTATTTGAAAATTTTGTGTCCCTAACTGAGCAAGCCAGAGGCGAAAAAAATTCAAAATAAATATCCAAATAAATTTAATTACTAAACTAAATTATATCAACTACATTACTTGAATATATATGATAATTGAAATGAGCTGATGGCAAGGAACCAAAACTCCATCAGGTGTCCTAATGGAGAAAAATAAACCTTGGGAGAAACCAGGCTCAGTCGGGGTGCCAGTTCTCCTCTGGCCAATTAACAAACAGTGCATGATTATTATTTTGGCAGCCTTACAGGTCAGAAGTAATATTAGATTGGATTATTCGAAAGATCGAAGGCATCACACCGGGTTTATTGAGGATGGCGTGTCAATTAAACAATTATTAAATAGGAATATTCGAAATATCGGAGTCATCACGCCGGAGATGGATCCATTGAGGATGCCATGTCGATGAGCAATTTCAGAGGGTAGACTAATTGACACGGTCTCTGCAGACACTTCAGGGATGCGTTGGTAATGTCTGGGTGCTGGTCCACCATCTGATCTGGATACGGCCCGGATCCGGCTGACTGCAGTAAACCTCGGGATAAACAGAGAGACTAACATTAGCGTAGATGCCATTCCTCTTATGATGTAACGAGTACATCAGGTGTTATGGGAAGTGTTCCCGGTTCCGGCTGACCTAGTTAATGCAGCCTAACAATTTGAATAAAATATAAATTAAAATGTTTTATGTGTATGCCATATTTTAGTCTAGATTTAAACTGACAGAGTGTGTCTGCTTCCCGAACAATGCTAGGAAGGCTGTTCCAGAGTTTGGGTGCTAAATAGGAAAAGGATCGACCGCCTGCAGTTGATTTTGATATTCTAGGTATTATCAACTGGCCAGAGTTTTGAGACCGCAATAGACGTGATGGAGTATAATGCGTTAAGAGCTCGCTCAAGTACTGGGGAGCTAAACCATTTAGTGATTTGTAAGTAATTAGCAAGATTTTAAAATGTATGCGATGTTTAATAGGGAGCCAGTGCAGTGTTGACAGAACCGGGCTAATATGGTCATACTTCCTGGTTCTAGTAAGAACTCGAGCTGCTGCGTTTTGGACCAGCTGCAGTTTATTTATTAAGCGAGCAGGGCAACCACCCAGTAGAGCATTACAATAATCTAGCCTTGAAGTCATGAACGCATTAACTAACTGTTCAGCATTTTGCATTGAAAGCATATGCCGTAATTTAGATATATTTTTAAGATGGTAGAATGCAGTTTTACAGATGCTAGAAACGTGGCTTTCAAATGAGAGATTGGTATCAAAGAGCACACCCAGGTTCCTAACTGACGACGAGGACTTGACAGAGCAGCCATCAAGTGTTAGACAGTATTCTAGGTTACTACATGTGAAGTTTTTTTGTCCAATAATTAAAAATTCTGTTTTTTTCTGAATTAAGTTGCAGGAAATTACTAGTCATCCAATTTTTTATATCAGCTATGCATTCCGTTAATCTTGTGAATTGGTAAGTTTCGTCAGGGCGTGAAGAAATATAGAGCTGAGTATCGTCAGCATAACAATGAAAACTAACGCCATGCTTCCTAATGATATCTCCCAGTGGTAGCATGTACAGGGTGAAAAGCAACGGTCCTAGCACTGAGCCCTGCAGTACTCCATACTGAACTTGTGATCGGTGTGAGATCTCTTCATTTACTGCTACAAACTGAAAACGGTCAGATAAGTATGATTTAAACCATGCCAATGCAATTCCACTAATGCCAACATAATTTTCGAGTCTATTCAATACTAGACAAAGACGCATGGCAAACATGAGGGCTTTGGTTGGACAGAAGGATTTGCAATGTTGGACATAGAGCAGAATAGAGTATAAGGTATAAGAGGAAATAGTCATTGCGGAGTAACATCAGACGGATCAGAGATCAGAAGGGAGACAGATGGCATCAAATACAGCATTTTACATTACAGTGTGTATGTCATGTGATGCTGTAAACAGATTACCATGGTAGAGACTGCCACATTACTGTAACTCACCCTTATAAAGCTCAACTACAGTATAGATTCAGTCATATGTCAGTGAGAACATTTACTGGCAGCAAACTCTGTTTATATTTAAACTCTCTCTCTATAGCCCACCCTGCTGACTCTCTCACCTGCTGCTGAAACTGAAACTGCTGGCTGCCCAGTCAACACATTGTCTCACGGTGATCTAAAAGTGTAACTCGCGGCGCTCTCACTGTGTGCTCATACTATAGCCACAATGTGAGCCCACCCCAGCTAGAAATGTTATTGGACGTGGACTCCAACGTCACTCAGCCGTTAAATTTTGGTTGAAAATAAAAATTGGGTTGACATCTAAACATTTTTTGACGTCAGGCTCCGACGTCATTAAACAACTCCACAAACAGCATTACGCATTACTAACCAGACTGACATTGTCTACGTCTACAGAAGCTCTGATTGAGATTAACAGAGGTTGATTCAGTTTTGTTTGATGTCCCCATCATCATCTAGACCATCATACGTGTCATTAATTTCACATCGCTAATTATAGTAACGTTTCTACAGCATGATATACAAGTGTTTTAATAAGAAAATTTGTATAATTTGAAGAAAACTCACTCAAACATCAAGAATCGGCATATGAATCTCAACAATGGTGGCATGCTTCATGCCGCAATGCATTCTGGGAGCCACTGATGAGTTTTGAATGATGCACCCAGAATGCATTGCAGCATGAAGCATGTCACCGGTATTTTTATTAAACCCTCCAGATTTTCTGATGAAATTGCTGCTTGATCTCAAGCTGTAGAATCCCAGGATGATGTAAAACTGGTTCCAGATATTAGACTCTGGCTGAAGTCAGACCACTACATCATGATAATATCTTACAAAGTTACAACATCGTTTAACAGTTACAACATCCAGAGAAAAGCTAACATTAAAAAGCAAGGCCAAAGAGCCTAACTAAAGCAAACACTGATCACCATAATGGTGACCAAACTATTACTTTCAAACAAACTTCAACATCTAAGCCTCTTTTAATCTCAATATGAACTTCTGTACACATATGCCAGAAATAAAGTAAGCTAATGCTGTTTTTGGAGTTGTTTAATGTCGTCTCATTCACGAATAATTGCGTGGATTCTTACGCACAGGACAACTTCTAACAAAAAATCTCCGCCTGATTCACAACACGTTCGTACGCACATGAATTTGTTCTTAACCTCGTTCTGATGTTAGTAAATGTGGAGTATTCTAAACGAGCGGCCGCATGCACAAGGTTAGTCATTTGCATAAAACACACCCACACATCTCCATATAAGGGCTTTCCGCACACGCTTTCCTTACAGCCTTTCGTCACTCTAGTCAAACTTGCCGCTGTTCGCAGACGCGCTCTCGCCCGGATCCTCGAGCAATTTGTGCGTACGTATGCTTAGTGAATGAGACACAATGAGTGCACGGTGAGGTTACACTTTTAGCTCCCTGTGACCACATGGTGAGATCACTGTGAGTTCAAAATGTTGACTGGGTTTGTAAAGTTAACCCTTTAAATCCAAATACTTAAATTTTCTAACACTGATGGGATTTCATGTTCATTAAGACATTTAATCATTGACATTTTGTATAAAGCTGTATGTCTCATGGTGACAAAAAGCACTTTTTCTTTTCACATACTTAATCAATCACAGCACTGTATACTGTTAACATTAAATAACCCTTGAATGTGTTTATTTCAAATACAGGTGACGGGAACTGACCAGTCAAGATGTCCAAGCAGTAAGATTTTTCTTGTTCAAAGCAATTGATTATTGTTTTGTTCATATTCTTTACACAAGGTTTCATTAGTAAACATGAACTATGAACAAGACACGCATCATTTATTAATATTGTTTTTTTTTTTTATGTAACTTATGTCAATACAGAAGAAAAGGTGATCACAACTTCTGTTTAATTCCAACTTTAATATTAATTTCAACATTTAAAAAAAAAAAAAAAAAAAAAAAATTGTAGCAATTAATATTAAATTGTAGTTGATGAACAGGCAATCAAAACGAACAAAACATGGAATATATGCATTTTTTTATTGAACAAATGTTAATAAATGCTGTAAAAATATATATATATATATATATATATATATATATATATATATATATATATATATATATATATATATATATATATATATATATATATATATATATATATATATATATATATATATATATATATATATATATATATATATATATATATATATATATACTATTAGGAACACCTGCTCGAATCATTTCAAATTGGTTTCTTGAACATGACAATGAGTTCACTGTACTAAAATGGCCCCCACAGTCACCAGATCTCAACCCAATAGAGCATCTTTGGGATGTGGTGGAACGGGAGCTTCGTGCTCTGGATGTGCATCCCACAAATCTCCATCAACTGCAAGATGCTATCCTATCAATATGGGCCAACATTTCTAAAGAATGCTTTCAGCACCTTGTTGAATCAATGCCACGTAGAATTAAGGCAGTTCTGAAGGCGAAAGGGGGTCAAACACCGTATTAGTATGGTGTTCCTAATAATCCTTTAGGTGAGTGTGTGTATGTGTATATATATATATATATTGCACATTGTTAGTCCCTGGGTGCATGAATTCCACTCTTAGTAAATTAAGCGCATTCTTCTGCGCATTCACAGTCGTGTTGCATTGTGGGCTTTGGAGCTATACAGTATGAGATTTGATTCCTCTGTCAAAGTCGAGGGCTCTCTCCATATAAACTTCCCTTGGTGAAGTGAGACTCGCTTCAAAATGGCAGCAGGGATTCCCCAAGGCCAAAGGCAAGTGCTTATGGGAAGTTTGCTGGTGTATATCTAAGAGTGGAGTTCATGCACCCAGGGACTAACAATGTGCTATATATATATATATATATATATATAATTTACAGCATTTATTAACATTTATTAATTTTTTTTATTTATTAAATTAAAGATTAAAGCATTTATTAATTTACCTCTACCCCACACAACTCTAGTGCATGATATCTGAATTGTTTTGAGATATAATAATATAATCTGTAATGTAATAATAATAATAATGACTGTTATTTAAACTGTCATTATTGTATTGTTTACATTTTTGTTTGTGCAATTTTTTATGCGAAGAGTTCAGATGCAAAAACTCAAAGTCCATCTGACATGTTTTCTTTTAAATGAGCTTTTTTTTTTATCAGGCTCCTCTGTTTAGGTTCAGTCATTTCACTTTAATGGCAATGAAAAGGTTATTAGTCAGTTATTGAAATGCCTTATTTTCATGAATGTCATTTGGTATTTAACAAATCAAAGCAGTCCACCTCTTTGGACAACAAGACCAAAATCACCAAACATGCAACTGGAAACATTGCAAATGATGAAAGCAGAATTCAGAATATAACAATAAAGAAACGCACAGATCATCACAGTAGGGAGAGCTGAGATGCACAACAAGGAACACTGTTGTGTTTACATGCTTCTCATTAAATCCTGTCATTGCCACTGTAACGATGGACAAAACATGATCAAAAACTTGCAGCTTGACATTTGAAAATCAGAAAATTTGTTAATCTTGAAATCATATGATTTGCATCTTCTGATCGGTTTTTCTGTGGACTTAGAAGACTTTGCTGGCAAAGGGAAGTGGTGTTTAGTGGTTTTTCCCATCAAACCGGTATTTCTGAATGCGCTGAGGCTAGGATTTAGTGGATTTTAAGCAAAAGAATTAGATAGTATACTATGTGCGGAGAGCATTCACTCAATAGTCGTTTAGCAGCTTTTGCATCTGAACTCTTCATATTCTATTCAACAGTCCAAGCATACATTTAGGCCTACAGAATGGTGCATAAAACAAATTCAAAAGGAAACAAAAAAAATCCAATTGGCTTAGGATGTAGTGGACACTCATGCAACATAAGCAATAATGTACTTTCAAATTACAGATGAAGAGAAGTTAGAAACGGGCATAAAAGAGGGCATGAAAAACTGATCTGGAATGCAGACCCGATTAGCTAATGGATGATCTGTTGCGATTGTGTTACCTACCATACCATGCTGTCCTTTTCAGTGTTTCCTTTGTGGTAAGGCTGGTGCAACCATCAGACAAAACAAATGACCAATGCTGTCTACTTAAAAAAGGTTTGTTATTTCAGGAAAATGAATGAATTGCAACGAAGCATCAAGGAACTGAACTCAGACTTTGACGAAAACCTTCCAACTCTCAATCGTAAAATAAAGGAGCTGAAGAACATCACTGACGACCTTGAATCCATGCACAAAGCCACTACAGTGGGCAGTTTGGTAGGAACAACAGTAGGAGCAGCTGCAGGAATCACAAGTCTGATTTTAGCCCCATTTACATTTGGTTTAAGCCTTGCTGTTGGTGTTGGTGTTGGTGGATTAGTTGGAGGAGGAGTAAGTCTAGCATGTGGCTTAACTAACATGATCAAGCAGAAAAACCTACTTCCGACTATTAAAAAGATCATCAATGATTTCCAGAACATAATCAACCCATTACTTAAGCATCTGAGTACAATTTCTAACATCATAGAAGAGATTCAGAAGACATCAAATGCAGCCCCAATAATTGTGGGTACAGTGGAAACTATTTTAGGCATTTCATCAGTTTCAATTGATTTACGAATGGCTAAAATTGCCAATGTGGCCACAAGAACTGCCAAAGCTCTCCAAGTGGCTGGGAAATTATTGAGCGGACTCTCTGCTTTACTTCTTTTTGCTGATGCTTTTTTTATTTATCAAGATTCTACAGAGCTCTATGAAATGAATCAATTAGCAAACAAGAAAAAGGCTGAAGATATCAAATCAGACACTTTGAAATTGATTCATTATATGAGAGAAACAGCTGCTCAGTTTCAGGAGGCTGTGGATGAAATTGGTTACACCAGAGACACTATTAACAGAGAAAAATGTGTGAATTGTGGTGGGATACATATGTAACCAGTGTTAAATGAACACTGCTTGGTGTATTGCAAGAGAAATGTCATTTTTTGATGTGTGTTCAATCAGTGCTGCTGCTTTTACCTGATCAGTTTTGTTAATCTTACATAGATTTCCTTACATGATCCTTATAGAAGTTTTAATCATGTGTCATGTGTTGAAAACAGGTTTCTTCTTCAGGTTTTTTCACTTTCAGCCGCTCCAACAAAAACTATCGGTATTTGCCGATAACCGATTGTTCCATCAATCCGCTATCTGTGCCGATTAATCGGCAAAACCAATGAACCTCGACCTCTAATACAGATGTAATCATCATGTAGTGGTATTCTATGTGTTTGCTGATCTCATGAGAATTATTTAGTATAGTAACCATTTGACTTGTGTTTTAATCCGATAAACTGTTTATAAACACTTTCAAACTCCTGCGAGTTTTAGAGACACACACACTCACTCACACTCTCATTCACTCACTCTCACTCACTCACTCGCTCACACACACACACACACACTCACTCTCTCACACACTCACTCACTTACTGACTCACTCACTCGCTCACACACACACACACTCACACACTCGCTCACACACTCACTCTCTCACTCGCTCACACACACTCACTCGCTCACACACTCACACTCTCTCACTCGCACACACACACACGCACACACCTGGTGTCACCGGTTGGGGGAATATATAGCCCCACATGGGTTAGCCCAGAGGAAACGAACACTACTCTGTGTGCACACTACAACTGTTAAATGTAACTGAATCCGTGTTGGAGTTAATGAGCTTATTAAGTGATTAATTGAGCATTAATGATGAACACCTAAAGATAACAAGAATCACTAAAGGAAAGAGAAACACAAGAGCGAACACTGACATCCGCCACAGCATTATTGTTTATGTTAGTGTGTAGTTGTGACCCTTATTCTCCTGGGTGTTCTCCTTGTTCATTAAAATACTCTTTGTTTATCTTTGACTAGTGTGTGTGTGACTACACGTGACACTCACATGTCTTCTTTTATCTTCAGTTGATTTCATCTAAAGGTGGGCATACACTGTGTGATTTCTGTGCGATTTCAGCAAGGTTACCTACTCACACTGTACGAGTAGAGCGCATACGATGTAAAGCCAAAGCTCAGGATTTATGTGCTCACACTGTACGGTCCGATTGTACTGCGTGACTTGACTGCTCACACAATACGTGTGAAATATGCGTGATAAAACCCCTGTGCCTAGTTGCGCCGACAGACCATGGTGTAGGCTATTATAGAGCGAGAGCCTAACGATATCAAGAGAATTTAGCATTTCCAATTTATGTATTAAATTATTATTATTATTATTATTAGGGTAGGCCTACTTTTATTATATAATTGATACTATTTCATAATGTATCAATGCATAACCTAACCGACACACTGCATAATAAAAGATTTGATAGATTAGCTTACTCATTAAAATTAAATTATTTAAAAACATTTAGCCCGATTATATACAATTATACAATGAATTAGGCCTATAGATAAAATGATTATCAGTCTATAATATGTCAGAATACTGCAATAATATCAGTCTCAATGAAAAGTAAGAGCAGCTTCAAAAACAACTTTTTTAACATGATATATCGGCCTACTTCTCTTCTCATTTTTTTTTCTTCACAAGGCTATATGGGCCACAACAGAAATATTAAGAAAATAGGCTACGTTATCAGCATATGTTGAAGTAGATTTATCTCTGGTTGTCTCTGTGAGAACGCGACGGCGCGACGCAATAAAAAGGCGTCTTTTCCATGTTAATTCGAGTTTTTGTCCTAACCAGCCGCGAATAACAACACAAAACATGACAATGATAATCTCAGGTAGTGTTTATGTCCTTTATTTAATCTCAAAAGCGTATAATGTGACTTTGAATATCATTTAGTGCTTCCAGCTTTGTAACATAGTCGTACTTAAAGCAACAATGGATAATTCAGATCCTGAAATATTAAACAAATGGAAACAAGAATGTTCAAACTGTGAACAAACAAGTATATTCTGTGACAAAGATTGCGTCCATATTTATCTCTGGTGTCGTGCACTTACCTGCGAGAGCCCGCCCACACGCTGTTCTGATTGGCTGTGTTTTTTGATTGATTTGTCGCATCTCATAGTCGCGTCTGGTGTGGACAGACAAATTGCTTGTCGCTGGAATCTTATTGTGTCGCGTGTAGTTAGGACACGGTGTAAAGCCCGTCAGATTTGAATAATTGACTGGGTTTGAGACTTCACCGACTCTCACGCCCACTGCGTTTGCACGTGATAACCAATGACTCGCCTTCGTGATTTAAAACAACAACAAAAAAATTTGTATTGCGACGTTACATTTTTCTTTATCACCAACTGTGAAATGATGGTCAACGATTCACATTTCCAGTGATAATACAATTAAGTACATATTGAATAATAGTAAATAAATCGTAAATAAAGTGAAACAAGTAAATTAATGATCAAGTATGCTACTGAATTAATAAAAGAGGTGCTGGATAGGCTACACGGTGGTTTGGAAGACTTGGATTATCCCGTATCCAGGATTCGGCTCGAAATCGGACAAAAATCGCACAGTTTATGCCCAGCGTTAGGCTGTGGCTGAAGTCAGTTGTAGTTCTTGTGTTTCTCTGTGCTTCTGCTCCTTATCATCAGGTGTTCATCATTAATGCTCAGTCATCACTCAATGAATCTCTTAATTATCTCATTAACACTCATTCAGTGTTCAGTGTTATTTTAACTCTAGGTGGAGTGGGTCCCAACCAAAGGGAACACTGATCTCCATAATGGTGACTTCACACAAAAACATTTTAGGAAAATCAGCATCAATTGACATCATCAACAAAGTCAGTTTATGTGATGTTCTTACTATATTGACAATTGAACATTCAAGATGACTTCTGGAAATTAGTAAATGCAAACAGAGGAAACTAACTGCAGAAGTGGAGGAAATTAGTGAAAGAATTAAGAACTGTCCCGCCTTAAAAAAATCTTGACATGGTACTCAAACCAATCAATTAATCTTAACTTGGGTTTTCTGAGTAAAAAGGAATAGTATGTGAGTGATACAGATTACTAGATTTACAATTAAGTTAACTAAAAAGTGTTAGTATTTTACAGTGTACAACAGGTTGTCCTCAATATATATATAAGCCTTCAAATAATAACAACAAAATAAGCATTAAAAAGCGTGTTTATGGCATATACGTACTGGTTTTTATATAGATATAAAAGTGTATTTAAACATATCTCGGCCAAAAGCTACACATCCATCATAAAGTGAAAGAGCACAGAATTGAACTTAAGATTAGGGAAACAAAATGGCAGCAACTGAAGATCATTTAGTTATATTTATATTCAATATTGTTGATGGCATCAGTGATATTAAAAGGCAGATCATTCTTCAGCATGTGCTTCAGTAATTTCAACACTAGATGGCCTCAATGCACACGGTGCTGAAAACTGTGAATAAATATCAGAATAACAGCTCAACTTACAGAAACATATTCATACTCATATCCTGTAAAGTTGAGTTTTCTGTCATTCAGAAGCTTTTACAACAGACAATAAATACCTTTATATGATTCACACCTTGTTTATTTTTTGACGTAAATGTATTAACTAAACTCTATAGGTTCCGTGCAGGTTAAGTGTAATTTAGTTTTTAATGTCTCGCTGTTACGCATGAGGATCCAATGTTTCATCATGTAACAGGTGTTATAGGCCTATTAATTTATTAATTTCGCGCAAAATCTCTCCATTTGTTATTATCGATTATTTATATTTGTAGTCTGGAAATTATTATTTTAATAGTTAATTTAATGTATCCTTTAAATGTAAGGATGTAAGATATGTTTCTATAGTTATGTTCATTTTTCAGTGTTGTTGAATATGGTGCGGCTCCTTTAAGACTTCTGTTCCAGGTTCCCGGTAAACACGACTGAAGGTGAGTTGTGCTCAAGCCCCGTCTGAAACGTTTTGTTTATTGTAATAAATCATGTCATTTTGTTCTTAAATGCACTTTAATCTCATGCAAACATGTTTGTGTGAATGATGTGAAGCTTCAGAGAGCATTCATTAAACATTAGTGTATAAAAAATCATTTTCTAGTTTTGATCCTCCTTTTTATCCATGCAGAATAAAATCTGTCCTGAGTGATTCTTGTTGCTCGAAGACTGGTCACAATCACAGTCGGCTATAAGGGACACAACACAAGACCAGGACTGCAGGTTAAAGGTGAGAATGTGTGTGTGCACTGTAATGCACAGTTTGCAGCAGTGGTGTAGTCTAGTTTTTGTAGTGAGAATACTGTGCTTTTGTTTCCTCCCAGCCTCATACTCGCCTGTCCCAGAGCGACACCCCATAAGCACCATCACACTCACTAATGCATTATGGTATGGGATCAGTCCTAAAGTCCTGCGGTAACAGGTCGAAAAACAATAAGCGTGAATCAAAAATATATACTGCACAATAGATTGGTGAAGGAAAAATAATGTAAGGGTGTTTAATAAATGAAACTAAACAATATTGAGATGCATGCTAGCTTGTGATGGGTCAGTGTTTTAAGTTTAAATAGGTGAGGGGGATGATATGTATTCATATTTATGAATATTCACAGACACTAATGCAGTTGTAAATCCTGATTGTTATGGGGACTTGCTTATATTACAGTTATGCTGACCTTTGTGACTGACATTAAATAATCTGTTATTAATCAATAATGTTTAACATTTCAGACACATTAAGAAACACTGTTGTTCATCACTAAAAATAAATAGATTAAAGCAAATTACCATATTTCCAAGAGATCTGGGGCCTGTACCATGAAGCCGGTTTAGCTGGCTAGTCAGATATGTTTAAGCTTAGTTTGTGGCAATCCTGGGTTTTAGGTACCATTAAAGTGGTTTGGCTTTTAGCAGTGTTCATCTCCATAGTAACTTGCGCTCCACGGCTAAACTGCAGCTTATGGTCTGGATAAGAGATCTCAAACTGAAATCGGACCAATCAGCGGTGAGCACACCTCTGATGCAATAAAGCCACTCCCTCTTTTTCTACTCCAAATTAAAGGTCACTACATAGCAAATGGTTTTTAAAGACTAAAGCGTCTGGCTTTTAACAATGCTTATTATACCCTTAATCAATTACACGTATCATTTTAGTTAATCAATCATTAATAGGAACGTAGTTCAAATTAATATAAATAGCCACCTATATAAAGCCTTAAAATCAATAAATAAAGCTTACTACAAAAATTACTACATGAGCTTAAATGTTCAATTCTCTAAACTACCTTCTTAACTTTTACTTGCACTGACATGGTAAGATTTTTCTTTAAATCTTCCTCTTTTATAGACCGCTCTTCTTGCTGTGTAAATCTGTTTAAATTCTTAATATTTTGAAGAAGAGAGAAATGAATCTCGCTGCTTCTCTCGTGTGAAGTGAAGCTCAGTTCCACAGATCCAGAGCGTGTGATTGGCTGTTCACTGCTGATGTCACAGCTAAACTCAGGATCAAAGCCTGAGTTGACAGAGAAAGCTGATCATGGGACCAACAAAGCCTGAACAGATTGGTTTGGTTTTGTCAACTCAAAACTAATCCTGTAACCCCGAGTTTGTTAAACTACCGTCATGGTACAGGCCCATTATCTGGAAATTAATATATCCAACTATACACAAATACTCTAATATGTGTATTTAAATGTTTATTATTACTATTAATATTAAAATAGATAGACCCTCTAAAAGGTCCGTTTGATTGTTCAGTGTTGACTGTTATTCAGACAGAAACGCTTTGATTGTACAGGCATATTTATATCCGTGTAATATCAAATTTCTGTTCTGAATTGTTTTGACAGGCTGTAATAAGCTAAAAGAAGACTGATGCCAAATCTGAGCCGCACTGACACTCCTCTGATGAGGTCAGGTCAACTTCTACACGCTATCCGGGTAAGGTCATAGTTCTTAACATTATTAAAGACTTATTATTACCAATCAGCATTGTCATGACCAGTGTTGGGTGTAACTAGTTACTGTAATTTAATTACTTTTCCCTTGAAAAAGTAAAGTAAGGGATTACTCTTATTTTTTGTGTAATTTAGTTAGTTACTTCACAAGTAATTGAACTAAATACTGTGTATAGATTTATAGTATAGTAATGTGTACAGTAATCTAATTACACTATTGAAGATGTAATTAGTAACTAGTAATTAATTACTTTTTTAGAGTAACTTGCCTAACACTGGTCATGACACACAGCGCTGGGTAGATTACTTATAATTTGTAGTCCATTACTGATTACATGACAAACATACTCAGTATTAGGCTATGCCTCTTAGGCAATGTATTCGGACTACACTTTGATTACTTTTAGAATACCTTTGACTTAGTTTATTACATAGATTTGAGTGGAATTATTGTGTACTAGGGGTGTCCCCGACTAAGGATTTACAGAGTCGAATCAGAATGATCAAGTCTTGTGATAGTCGGATTGTGTGTGTGTGGGGGGATAAACATTCGTAAAACGATTCCTCATAACATTTTAAAGCCACGATGTACAGAACATCACACAAAGATATAGAAGAAAATGTATAATACACCTAAAAAATAACATAAATAACTGCAGAAAGGCCAGACTGCAGACAGGATTTGCATTTCACATGTCAAATTAAATCGAAGGCTAAATGGCCTGTGTGAGCGCTCCAAATACAGCACAACATCAGTGCACCGGAAAACAAAATGAATTTACAGAATTCAATTACAACAATATGACCAGAATCAAGTCACAAGGTGCAAATGTGTGCAAAATGCCATATTCAAAATACAAATCACAGATAGATTAATTTAGATAACCCTGAGTGATCAATAAATAAAATAAAGAAATTATTAAAGGTGCACTATGTAACTTTTCCGTCCGCTAGAGGTCGCCTATTCAAAACAAAGGCGTAGGTTGATGACTCTTGGGACATGTGGTCTTCACCTCACAGCCGGTGGAAAAGAATCGGGATAGGACAGAAATCATGTTCATGAATGCGATTATTAACGTTACTGTAGTATGAAGCAGAGCAGACCCGAGTGTTGTGGAGCTGAGCGAGGCCGCTGGAGCGATTGCGCAACACACGCCTCGCGAGCAGCGGGACTTTTATTATGCCACAGTCGCCGGCGCCATAACGCAGCTCTGTTTATCATATTAGATGCAGTTGAGTGTGATGTTCTGACGTTACTCTGTGCGTTCTCTCTGCGGCTGCTATGTCACTTGTTGCACACTGCAGTGAGAGTAAAGCGTTTCTGCTAAATAAAACCGGAAACCGAGGGTAACGCAGATATGACACCATTGACAGTCGACTCCCTCACACGTCCCGGTTCCTTGGTTAAAATAGCAATTTTCTCATGATTTACAAATACTTGGAAACATTTAGGATATTGTAAGTACTCAACTGAACAAAATATATTACACTGACCTAGTGGTTTTTGGATATTTTACTGAAAAAATGTTACATAGCGCACCTTTAAAATAGCGAAAGTATAGCCAGAATGGTCAGCTTTCTCTTTTTAACTGCAGAGACAACAATAAACGCTACTCTGGAGTGGCGGTCTTTTAGCGAAACATGCCCACAGCATCCAAAAATGTAATGTTATTAAACCAAACACTCAGCAATGTGATTCTTTTATTGAGTGATAGGCAGGTTTAAACGGTGACATTATTACTAGATAGATACTACCTTATTGATTATTATATTTTATTGATTAGTTGTTGCAGCCCTACTGTCCAGTTTTCTCCCTGAACGACGATGTGAGATCCTATGGCACATATCAATGCAGCATGAATGACCTGCTATGGAGACATTTTTCACAATCACAACAGAAAAGGCAGCGCGATATAAACAAACCAGACTAGAACTCAACGCAGCGTGACGGCAGCGTCACATCTCTATATCTTCCACCTCGATGGCAGGCAATTATTTCAGTTCAATAGAAAAATCACTCCTCTTCGTAACATAAGGATCACATCCGACATATGCTGTGATTTTTCTGTTTACAGCTTTCTCTTGTGTTAGTGTCCAAACCAGCACAGTACGGACTTTCCTCCATCTCGTCCATTCTGCTTTTCACTTCCTGAATTTCGTGCGTCATCAGAATCACGTGACTGCAAACAAGCTATTCTTTGTCAACATCATGAACTATAAATAAAAAACACATTATCCCAGTTTCCCAAACTGGAGTTTGTAGTAAAACTGCAGGGGGTTTGTGAGTTGCAAAGCTAATTAAAAACGAAACTCCACATACATGTTGTTAATGCGAGAGCACAACAGAGGAAAAATGACATTGTATGCAAGCTTCATTTGTTACATTCTTAGTTGATCTGGCTTTATGTCTTTGTTTATTTTGCTAAAATACTGCATACAGTGCATCCGGAAAGTATTCGTAGCGCTTCACCTTTTCCACATTTTGTTATGTTACAGCCTTATTCCAAAATGGATTAAATTCATTATTTTCCTCTAAATTTTACAAACAATACCACATAATGACAACGTGAAAGAAGTTTGTTTGAGGCCTGTGCAAATTTATTAAAAATAAAAAACGAAAAAATCACATGTACATAAGTATTCACAGCCTTTGCTCAGTACTTTTTTTTGAAGCACCTTTGGCACCAGTTACAGCCTCAAGTCTTTTTGAGTATGATGCTAAAGCTTGGCACACCTATTTTTGGCCAGTTTCTCCCATTCTTCTTTGCAGGACCTTTCAAGCTCCATCAGGTTGGATGAGGAGCGTCGGTGCACAGCCATTTTCAGATCTCTCCAGAGATGTTCAATCGAGTTCAAGTCTGGGCTCTGGCTGGGCCACATAAGGACATTCACAGAGTTGTCCCATAGCCACTCCTTTGTTATCTTGGCTGTGTGCTTAGGGACGTTGTCCTGTTGGAAGATGAACCTTCACCCCAGTCTGAGGTCCAGAGCGCTCTGGAGCAGGTTTTCATCAAGGATGTCTCTGTACAATGCTGCATTCACTAGTCTCCCAGTTCCTGCCGCTGAAAAACATCCCCACAGCATGATGCTGCCACCACCATGCTTCACTGTAGGGATGGTATTGGCCAGGCGATGAGCGGTGCCTGCATGGTTTCCTCCTGACATGACACTTGCCATTCAGGCCAAAGAGTTCAGTCTGTGTTTCATCATTTAGTTTCTCATGGTCTGAGAGTCCTTCAGGTGCCTTTTGGCAAACTCCAGGCGGGCTGTCATGTGCCGTCTGGCCACTCTACGATACAGGCCTCAAACAAACTTCTTTCACGTTGTCATTATGTGGTATTGTTTGTAAAATTAACACAACACATGCATCGTGGCTCTCTCGTAAACATGTCATGCACGTGTCATGCATCTATGTGGAAGGGAATTTGTCAATGAAAACCTTTTAAAAAAATCTTAAATCAGCAATATAGCAGCATCCCGCAATAGACGTCTGGCTTGACTGTATGCATGATGATCTTTCTAGTTGCTTAAATGTGCAATGTGGTCCGAGCTGGCCCTAACATGATACATAACTCTTGTTATTATTTAATCACAGCAACAATGGCTCCGCCCAGACGCCGCCGTCGGCGCAACAGCATGGAGCAACCGCCTAACATGCTGTGAGAGATTGCTGTTATTGTTTTAATACGCTGTTATGCTTATGATTTTTATGGGTTTTCACTCATACACGGACCAGAATAATTAGTTTAACATCATTTTGTTAATGAGGCAAAGTTAAAAAAAGAATCATAATAGAAGCCTGTATAGTCATACTGTATTTGTAGCATAAAGAAATTTGTATTTATGAGACGTACAGAATGTACTATATAAAAATCCCTGATGTTTCTGCTCTGTTTTTCTTCTAGATCTGATGTCATTCATCTTAAAGAGGAATTAAATAGACTCCATAAGGACATTTACCCAGAATTCAACAAGCATTCAAAGAAAACTACTGATCTCCTCGATGAGTTTACAAATGGTTACAGGCTTGCCATTTTTGCCCTTAGAGGAGCAATAATAGCTGGAGGAATTGGGGTGGTGTTTTCGGCATTATCATTTGTTTTAAATGATGACGAGGTTTCGGTCATTGTTGCTACAGCAGGAGGAGCTGTGGCTGTAGTTGCTGCATTATGTGCTGGTTTTGGGCGATACAAGAAAACTCAGCAAGAGAAGAACTTAAAACGAACCATTGAAGAGGAAGTTAAAGGATTTCAGGATAAAAGTAGCCTTATTATTGACATGCTGGAAAACATTTGTAAACGTACTGAGAAAATCCTGAGAGACCCTTGGCTATCAGTACACAAAACCCAGTCATTAAGTGACCATTTTGCCTACTGTTTGGAAAAAAAGCAGCTCCTTCAGGAACATGACAGTAGTAAAGTGGGTGACCAGATATCTAAAATTGTGCATTTGTCTGGAAACCTTTCAGAAATGATCACCAAGGTTGGTTCTGTGCCTGATATCCTCAAAGAGATCATCGAAGACAACAAGAGGCAAAAGGACAAACCTGCAAAACCCACACATGAACAAATAATGAACAAGGAGTTTAAGGAGCAAACAGAGAAATTCATTAATGACACGCAGAAAGGAATTTGCCAGCTGAAAAATGCAGTGAAAGAACTCAACCAAACAACATTGAATATATCGAATATTTTCAATTAAACCTGCCAAAATTAAAAAGTATAAACTGCTGACACAACTTGTTGGATTCACCTGACAGAGAACAGCACAACTTTTATTTATATTAATTTCATTTTCCTACAATGATTAATATTGACATTGTCAAAAGATAGAAATATATAGGATATCATTGGAAGACATTTTTGGAAAAAGAAAAATGATACTTTGTTAAATGCAGAAATCCAGTATTAAGACTACCTTGTTTTTGATCTGATGATTAAAATTAGATGATGTTGTTATTTTGTGTAAATTATGTGCTTTATATTTATCACTTTCATAAAAAAAAACATGCAAAATTGTAATTGTCTTTAATCCTTTAATGTCCACACCAAGGGAACAAAAGGTAATGGGAAAATAATTTCTTTGCATTTATTATTTAGTTGGGACAAATGTTTTTTTTTTTTTTTTAAACAGACCCTTCAGTAAGGTATAAAGTATGGGGGGGGAGCACTGTTAGAGCACCCTTTCCCTTTTGAAAATGGTTCACTCGTATTGTGTCGCTAGACACATTGGGAAACTCCTTTTCTCTGAAATATTAAAGACTTTTGTTTAAAGGGGTGGTTGATTGCCCCTTTTTACAAGATGTAAAATAAGTCTCTCATGTCCCTCATGTGTGAATGTGAATATGTAGCTCAAAATACCCCACAGATAACTTTTTATAGCACGTTAAAATTGTCACTTTTTGATGATGAGCAAAAACGTGCCGTTTTGTGTGTCCCTTTAAATGCAAATGAGCTGCCTCTTATGGGGCGGAGCTTCAATAACTCCAGCTAGCAGCTCTGATTACCAGGCAATGAAACTGCTCAGCCTTTTATGCTCAAGCCGGAGTCGGGCAATGATGGAGAGACTCAAGAAGAAGAGACAACATGTTTCTGAAGGGTTAGTTCATGAATTAACGTTAACGATCTTCAAGTCATTGATTAGCATATTCTGTCATGGTAATCTCACCCTCTTTGTTGTGTGTTCCCGGGGGCGGGGTTTATGTCAATTTGAGGGTTAGTGATGTCACTAACCCGTGAAGAAGCTTGTTGTAGTTCCTACCAGCCGCTTGTAGTCCTTAAAAAGCGATTTCTTTAAAAGGAAATATCTCCCTTTGCTTTGAACTTTGAGCGTCGTAACTTTGCAGATGTTGTTTATGCCCAAACAGCAACATTACACACTAAAGTTAAAAAAGTAAAATCATAATCAAAAACGTGCTGATTGGCTGTGTGAACTGCATGAACCTATGGTGATGTGACGTATCTGCGCGAACCATTCGTGACGCGCCCCGCCGAATAGAGAGCAGAACCTGCCAGAATGGATGGGGCCTCTGGCTATATAAGTGGCCCACTTCAAGATTCAGATTTATTCTCCTTCGCTGGTTCTCCTGCTAGAAAGCCTTCTCGGCAGCGGAACGAGCTGAACTTCAGCAGCAGCAGTTCAGCGGACGGCAGCCTCCTGTTCAGCGCGCACCCCGCGATCTGACTCGGCCATCCGGCGAGCGCTCTATAAAAGCACATTTCAAAAAGAGCTCATTTTTAATTTTAGGACAAATTTCTGTGGCATTGACACAAATGTCGCAAATGTGATGAGCACAGTGAGTGTGTTTCCTGTATGCCGCTCTCCTCCCTTCGCTTGCGGATAGCTTTCTTTTGTGTGAAGAAAGCTAGGGGTGACCCCACCCCTAGTGCCCTCCCGTTTCTCCCTGAGCGATCGGACATGAGCGAGCTCACGCCGGCCCAGACCCCGCGTGCCTCACTCTCTCCACACAGATGCTCTTTACACAAGCAGACCAGCGCCCCTTGTGTGAAGCGAGAGGACTCGTCTCCTTTGGAGGATCTGATGAAGACCTTCAGGATTGTTGGGCTCAGCGGATTAAATTACTGTGCGCTTAGTCAATAAACCTGTCCCGCTCAAATGAGCCCAAATCCAGGAGTAATATGATATTCTCAATCAAATCTCCAATAAAATATTAACATGTTGAGCTGTGCATGTTGATCTTCAGTTTGGTTAGACTCTTAGCTGCATGCCTTTGATTATTATTGCAAAAAAATGTATTAAGTTCAGCAATGTATTGAACAAATCTTATCCAACATCAGCCGACTAGAAAGCTGCATTTTAGTGTTGCTTAAAAATAGCTTCTGAATGACAGGAAAAAAGACTTTACACAATCTATATAAAAATATTCATTTACTTTGAGTTATGTGTTACACCGATCAACTCTGTGGTAAAGAACTTCATTATATCCAAAGGTTTTCCTGCACATGATAAGCAATATGAAGTCTGGCATAATCTCGCTGAAGATTGATCTGCCTTTTATAATCACTGATGATCAACAATAACATTTACAGGGAAATATAACATTATATGACATTATTTCTTATCCTCCTCTTAGTTTTGTTTCTCTGTATTTGCACACATTTTCATACATACACTCTGAAGATTTTATTCTGCTTACCCGTCAGCCTGTTTCGGGGCGGGACAGAAAGAGAGAGAGAGAGAGAAAAGAGGAAGAGGAATAATGGAGGAGCACTGAAAATGTGCTGCTTTTTTTATAATGTCCTTTTGGCTCACTTTAAACGATATACGGCTTGTTTATCTTTCATTTGTGTTACGTAAATGGACATGTTAAATGTGATATGGACTATCACTATCATATAGATATAGACTATGTGTAAATAGTCTTTTATCGGGTCACTGTAAAGCACAGAGTTTCGAGCTGGACCCCTGGAGATAGAGCTTCTCCAGTTTCACAACGCAAAACACAGGACTGCAAGGTTGGTAGTGTTAATGGTGAGAATGTGTGTGTGTTCAGTCTGCAATAAGTTGTAAGTGGTGTAGCGAGTGTAAGAAGTGACACGCAGGCAGGGGGCGTGGTCAATATTTCAGAGAGAATGCAACTGATCGGCGAGAGTATAGCCACGTGCCGGCGGGGAGGAGCTGCAAACGGAGACGTGAAGTCTGACACTTTCCGCTTCCCGTAGTGACGCTCGCGCTGTGTTTGCATCAGTGATGGGCATTCCGGCTCTTTTTCGTGAGCCGGCTCTTTTAGCTCACAAACGCTCTTTAAAAAAAATAAATGTTTTAACTATGACTTTGACATTGATAAGTGTGAAAACAATTCTAATTAAATTATTAAATGAAATCATACTCACAGCATCTCACAACTTCTCTAAAAATGCATTGATTTGTTATGAAACATTTTTTTTGCATTTAAATTACAACATTTTAATGTATAGAAACAACATTTAAAAAAACTATTTGAATCTGAACAACATAATAGAACCCATATTAAAGAAAAATAAATAACTGAAAGGATTAAACTGGTCCCTCTTTTTCTCTCTTCTTTATTGCCATGTTATAACCAGCATGAACTATCTCACTAGTTATGTATAACTAGCACGCACGCACACACGCACGCACGCACGCACGCACACACGCAGTATTAACAGGAACAGAATGTGAGGCTAATTTGTTGTTGTTGTTGTTCTTTGAATTATTTTAAATACAATTTAAATCATTCACTGTTTCATAATGATTTAATTTCTATAGGCTATATACACTCACCTAAAGGATTATTAGGAACACCTGTTCAATTTCTCATTAATGCAATTATCTAATCAACCAATCACATGGCAGTTGCTTCAATGCATTTAGGGGTGTGGTCCTGGTCAAGACAATCTCCTGAACTCCAAACTGAATGTCAGAATGGGAAAGAAAGGTGATTTAAGCAATTTTGAGCGTGGCATGGTTGTTGGTGCCAGACGGGCCGGTCTGAGTATTTCACAATCTGCTCAGTTACTGGGATTTTCACGCACAACCATTTCTAGAGTTTACAAAGAATGGTGTGAAAAGGGAAAAACATCCAGTATGCGGCAGTCCTGTGGGCGAAAATGCCTTGTTGATGCTAGAGGTCAGAGGAGAATGGGCCGACTGATTCAAGCTGATAGAAGAGCAACTTTGACTGAAATAACCACTCGTTACAACCGAGGTATGCAGCAAAGCATTTGTGAAGCCACAACACGCACAACCTTGAGGCGGATGGGCTACAACAGCAGAAGACCCCACCGGGTACCACTCATCTCCACTACAAATAGGAAAAAGAGGCTACAATTTGCACGAGCTCACCAAAATTGGACAGTTGAAGACTGGAAAAATGTTGCCTGGTCTGATGAGTCTCGATTTCTGTTGAGACATTCAGATGGTAGAGTCAGAATTTGGCGTAAACAGAATGAGAACATGGATCCATCATGCCTTGTTACCACTGTGCAGGCTGGTGGTGGTGGTGTAATGGTGTGGGGGATGTTTTCTTGGCACACTTTAGGCCCCTTAGTGCCAATTGGGCATCGTTTAAATGCCACGGCCTACCTGAGCATTGTTTCTGACCATGTCCATCCCTTTATGACCACCATGTACCCATCCTCTGATGGCTACTTCCAGCAGGATAATGCACCATGTCACAAAGCTCGAATCATTTCAAATTGGTTTCTTGAACATGACAATGAGTTCACTGTACTAAAATGGCCCCCACAGTCACCAGATCTCAACCCAATAGAGCATCTTTGGGATGTGGTGGAACGGGAGCTTCGTGCCCTGGATGTGCATCCCACAAATCTCCATCAACTGCAAGATGCTATCCTATCAATATGGGCCAACATTTCTAAAGAATGCTTTCAGCACCTTGTTGAATCAATGCCACGTAGAATTAAGGCAGTTCTGAAGGCGAAAGGGGGTCAAACACAGTATTAGTATGGTGTTCCTAATAATCCTTTAGGTGAGTGTATATATTTTTTAAATAGAGACAGCTCATTCGCGAACGACCCATCACTAGTTTGCATACTTAATCACAGCTGGAGTGAAATAAATGCAATATTTGTCAAATACACAGATGTTTCAGAGAAACTGTCATTCAGTACTTTATGTACTGCATAATACAGCGTCTGTTTGTATAAGAATAAAACTCAACATACGCTATCAATGAAATATAACACCACGACTACATGAAAAGAGCTTTTACCGTTATAAAAGACTGATTTGTGAGCATTAGTGGAGCGGAAGGTTTTATGCGGCGTTCACACCGAATGCGAATAGAGCGTCAAATTCGCATCGATCGCGTCTGGTTGGACGCTTGAATTCACTCGCGCGCCCACAGCGAAAGGGACGCGCGTATGAATCGAGCGTTTAAAGCGAAATGAGGTCTAGAGAAAGAGTAGCACTCGTTCTGCGGTCCCGTCGCTCTCACTGATGCTCCGAAAGGTGCGTAATAGTTAGGCTAGCCTATATGCTTATTTAACTTTAAATGTTAAATACAAAAAAAAACATTTGTGCGTACCGTCAGATGAAATCCTGCAGGCATTCATGCTTGTTTCTAGCGTGTTTACGTGAACTTCTTAGGTAATATCTATGGTTTGACACATTTCAGAGGTCACCAAAATCTGAATTTGAATAAAGCTCTTGCGCATGCGCAACTGGCACGCGCACATAAATATTGTAAGTTACTGCATAATACATTTTTAACAAGCTGAATAACACCGCATTACGATACACAGTCTCATTTTTAGCTATGTCTTTTAACTATTATATTATTTTGAAGGATAAAAATATGAACTTTAACTATTGGCTTTACATCATCCAGTCAGCTGTGACTTTGCCTGTATGTATAATTTAGGCTACAATAAAACAAAATGTGTCATAAAACACCACTCTGCCTGTCTTTCATAGAATTTTTTTTTTAAAATTAGACATTAATAGCCACACAAATGTGGTTCAGGCAACCTTGACTATCTTCACTGCATGTATATTTATAACAAACGAAATATAAAACACAACCATCCCTCTTTTCGTTTACATTTAAAAAATAAACACATTAATATGTGATTCAGACAATACGTGTGCATATATGATTATCACTGGAATAAAATTAATTATGACATAGAACACAACCCAGTCTCTTTTTGTTAAATGTTAGTTTATGTGTGATCAATAATAGCCATTATAAAAGTACAGAGTCAAACATACAGAGTCAGCGCTAGTAGGGGAGAGCAGGGCTGAAAGTACAATTGTTTTTGAAAAACTTAATTTTAAAAGATAATGTTTTAGACAGATATATTTTTGCTAGAGCCAATAACTCACAAGTGTGGTCTATCAATAGCAGGTGGTATTTTGTACAAATGTAGAACGACTGCAGTTTAATTTCACTTTGAACATAAGCTGCACATTGTTACTGTGGTGGAAAAATTTAATCATAGAGGAAGATTAATTAAGATATATATTTGAGATCATACAGGAGCTAACGTGTTTCTGCCATGCGGGACACCTTATTTGAGGGCTCTCCTGTACCAAAGGTGTCGGGCAGAACCAATGCTAAATCTGTGTGCTGTGCCTCCTACTTTTACCATGTGTGGAAAACTACTGAGAAGGATTGTTTACACATTGGGGGGTATAAGAGATTGTGGCTTCTGTTATGGCTTCAGTTAGCACTCTGCAGACATTCAGGATGGCTGTATGACTGTGACTCTTTTCTTGCAAGAAAATAAATCTTTATAAAGACGATTGGCTAGGGTTTGTCTCTTATTCAGTGGTGCAACTGAGAGTTAATTTTTTGCCATGACATTACTTTTGACCCCGTCAGTTGGGACGAAAGTAACATAACAATACAAGCTCTTGCTTTTATTAAACATACCTGATTATGACCTTGTTAATATGTAACTGCAAACATATTTTGTCCTTTATCTTTGCCAAAAAAATTATTAAATTACATCTTCATGAAAAATGTTAAGTTTTAACATCAAATGTTTCAAATGTTACCCGACAATACAAACTTGAATTGTTTAGAATATTTTTTTATTTGCAATGTCAATCCAAATTGATACATTTTTTTCTTCAACACTATGAACAATATGAAAATTTAATTGCATAATATGCATATAATAGCAGGACAAAAGTAACAAGTGTTTCGTCCCGGTTTTCCCCTAGGCTTAAAGTTAAATAGCCTAAAAAAACAAAGTTATGAAACTTCACCCTTTGGCAGGCAACAAATTATAGATTCATGAGACCAAAGAGCGCCCGTTAGATCTACACAAGGCGAATCATATCTCATGTTTAACCACTACAGAGACATCAGAGTCAGCGGCAGACGTCAGAAGGACTAGCCGCGGAAAGGCTGCTCTCGCCGGGGTTAACGAGCGCTGAGCTCCCGCTGATCGCCTGGATCTCACAACTCCGAAAACGGCAGATCAAATATTCAAATAGGCGCTCTCTTTATAAATAAATAAACAGATTTGAGCATTAAGCAACTACATTCTCGCCTGAAAAAGTCTTAAAACTACATTTTGTGACACAATAACAGTAGTATTTTGAAATTACTCCGGGTTTCTCATCACGTCACTTTACCGCGTGACAGCAGCAAGCAGGCTCCTGATTGGTTAACGCGGCGCGAATAGATGCCAAAGTTCAGATTTTTCAACTCGGGCCTCAGACGAGAATTCGCTTTAAACGCGTGAATGCACAAAAAGCACCAAATAAAATCACTCGCGCAAGACGCTCAATTCACGTCTTTCGCGTGAATGAGCGAAATCGCGTCCAGCTAAACGCGTCTATCACACCGCATGACCTCCAGACGCGCGTCAACGTGTCTTTACATTGACTTAACATGGAAATCAGACGCTCTATTCGCGTTCGATGTGAGCGCAGCAATAGAATAAACACGAAACACACATGATCACTGTCATGTTGTGAATCCGGCCAATCGTGGAACAGCTGTGTCGTCATCAGAGTTCGTGCAGCCGCTCTGGAGAAGCTGAACCGGCTGTATTAGCCGACTGCTCTCGAATCGCTCTCGCGATGCCATACTTTGATGCCATACGTCATTGTCACGTGGCGTTGGTGCTGTCTCAAGTCGGACAAAATTTCGAACCAGCATGCACTGCTTCAAGTCAGCCACCGATCGGTCTGCGCGTCGCTGCATCAAGTCGAACAAACCTAATGTCAAGTGTAATACCAGGTTTTTTCTGACCTTTATCCACTTGACATTTATCGCTTTTAATTGGCTTAATGTGCTATTGATGTTTAAAGAATTAAAAAAGGGTCTTATAGATTGAACCTTTATTTTACCAGAAAAAGAAGCACATTGAGATTAAGAAGGCTTACAAATATACCTTTGTACGCTTTTTGTGGGTAGTTGATATTTTTAACTGCCACCAAAGTTTACTCATTATGCTTCAAGGTATAAACCATTATGAGCAGCTGGATTAAATGAGCGAGAACAAATGACATTATGAAATAGCTTCATTCATAACTAAGCTATATTTAATTCATAATGTGTGTGTTTGTTTTGACACAAATCGACTCGGGTTTGAATCCGCCTTTTCCCGAGCTCGCTCTACTCCCTTTTCACATTACATATCAGATCGGAAAGGCATTTTCCGGTCACGGTCTCACGCTGGCCGTTCTTTTATGCGGATCCCACGGTCATAAACTCGTCAGTCTTGGTCACTATTTGACTAATACTTTAGATGGCCGCTGCCATGCTTGCTCTATCTAAAAGTACTTTATTTAGTCCCCACAGATCTGTATAAACTCGGAGCACTATGTCAGAGATCATGCCCACTACTACAGATATAAGTTGACCAACATTACTCTTCTGATAGTAGCTATTTAGGTCGGTGAATCAACATTTTGTTGTCCTAAATGGAAATTCCCCTTTTTTAGCATTTACAGTCTAATTACACTTAAACCAGTGCCAAGAGTTAGCGGGAACTCTAAAATCTCAGTTGGTGTGCCCTATGCTCCACTCAAAACAGGACTTCAGTCTGTAACTAACCTGAATGCAGATTTGCTGTAACAATGGATACATAATCTTTAATTCATAATTTCTGAGTAAGTCAGAATAAATTCAAATATAACAATGTATTAATAGTCAGGTAAATGTACCATGCCAGTTCCCATTCAGTCGGTCACTCTCGACGCCACGTCGGAGTACCGACGAATAGGAATCTCGCTCGCGAGAGCCAATCTACTTCGAGTAAAACTAAACGAGCCAATGCACATTGGCATGCAATGATTGCACCAGGTGCTCATGCCACGCAGCGCGGGTATAAATGAGACACAGGTGTTTGCATCAAGTTAGCTTTTTGCTTCGGAGCCGAGTGGTAGATGGTTCAGCCAGATATCACTCTCTACTTCGCAGTCCTGACTGGAAAGAAGCCTGCCCTTTTGGAAGCGATCTCTTCAGTCGGTGTTGGTGTGACGGCACTGCAGCGGGTCGTGTGGTTCTGTGATCATCTCTCTTCCTCTTTTCTGAGCAAACACAAAGGCTGTTCTCACAGCTGGTTCGGTGCGCTAGGTGGAGAGCGCTGAAAAGCCGTTCTTACGGCTGGTAAGAGAGCGCCTTCGTGTGAGAGAGAGCGCGCACGGAGTTGCGGTCGAGACTCCATCTCGTAAGGGGTCCCCGTGCCTCTGCCTCGATCTAATCCTCCACAGAGGGTTACTTCAGGCAGTAGCACGGGTGATCTGAGGGTTACGGTGAGCGCGCTTCCCCCAGGGAACCAACCCCCGGGGAACCCTCACTCCTCCCGCACTTCGCAGCCAGTAGAGCTGCCGTTGGAACGCGGTGGGCCACCCACGAGGTGTGTACCATCCGTATCCTTCGGGGCTCCTCTTGACGATCGGATGTCCATCGCTGCATCGGAGGGTGGGTCAGAAGTTTCTGGAGATGACGTGTCGGCGCAGGGGGCTCCTTCGGGAAGATCCGCTGTGCCCGATACGGATCCAGAAATGATGGCCATGCTTTCCCGGGCCGCTGAGAGAGTCGGGCTCGTGTGGAACCCTCCACCGTGTCCCGAACCCTCAAGGCTGGACGATTGGTTTCTCGGGGTGGCCCGTGCTGGTTCTCAGCGCCCCACCCCGGTTCCTTTCTTTCCGGAGGTGCATGACGAGCTCACTAGGTCATGGACGGCACCTTTCACTGCCCGAAACCGGCCCAGTGGCTCCTCCTCCCTCACCACCCTCGATGGGGGAGAGCAGAAGGGTTACACGCAGGTTCCTCCCGTGGAACGGGCCGTTGCCATGCAACTGTGCCCTAACTCCACTTCTAGGGGGAACCCGTGTCTCCCCTCCCGGGCCTGTAGGTACTCGTCCGATCTGATCGGTAAGGCCTTCCAGGCTTGTGGGGATGCTGCCTCCTCCTTACACGCTATGGCGTTGTTGCAGGTCCATCAGGCCCAGGCACTGAGGACCTTGCACGAGGGTGGTCACGATCCCGCAGTTCTCCAGGAACTGAGAACCGCAACGGACCTCGCGCTTCGTGCGACGAAGGTTACGGCGCGGGCAGTGGGTCGTGCGATGTCCACTATGGTGGTCCAGGAACGCCATCTCTGGCTGTGTCTGGCTGACATGAGGGAAACCGACAAGATCAGGTTCCTTAATTCCCCCGTGTCCCAGACCGGCCTCTTCGGCGACGCGGTCCAGAACTTCGCCCAGCAGTTCACGGCCGCACAGAAGCAGACTGAGGCGATCAGTCACATCCTGCCACGGCGGTCAGCTGCTGTCTCCACCCCGCCGCCGGCAGCGCCTCAGCCTGCTCGTCGCCGAGGGCGGCCGCCTGCGTCTGCCTCCGCTCCCGCGTCGCAGCAGCAGCCTCCACCCAAGCGACGTCGTGGAGCCGGGCGTAAGCAGGCCGCCCCGCCCGTCCAGGCCGCTGCCAAGAGGGGTGGCAAGAGCAAGGGCAAGCGGCCCTGAGACGGGCGACCTGGAGATGGGGAGGACTGCTCTTCTGGAGACGGTGACCGCACCGCTCCATCCCCCGGAGGAGGGCCGGGTGGAGAATCTTGTGTTCCGTTTTGTTTCACACCGGCCTGCCGCCAATCCTTCAGCCCATGGTCAGACCCCTCGTTCCTTCGGGCCGGAGTGCCTCTGGAACAGGTGTCCAGGCATGCTGTGGTCTTCACGGATGCCTCTGCCATGGGCTGGGGAGCCACGTACAACGGGCATGCAGTGTCAGGGGTTTGGACGGGCCCGCACCTGCATTGGCACATCAACTGCCTCGAGTTGCTAGCAGTGCATCTCGCTCTGAGCCGCCTCAAAAGGCTGCTACGGGGCAAAGATGTACTGGTCCGCACGGACAACACCGCGACCGTTGCGTATATCAACCGACAAGGTGGTCTACGCTCCCGTCGCATGTCGCAACTCGCCCGCCATCTCCTCCTCTGGAGTCAGAAGTGTCTGAGGTCGCTTCGGGCCATTCATGTCCCTGGTGTGAACAACCGTGTGGCCGACGAGCTTTCACGAGCTGCGCTCCCAGGGGAATGGCGACTCCACCCCCAGGTGGTTCAGCTGATTTGGAGACAGTTCGGGGCGGCACAGGTCGACCTGTTTGCCTCCCCAGAAACGTCCCACTGCCAGTGGTTCTATTCGCTGACCGAGGGTACACTCGGCACGGATGCACTTGCGCACAGCTGTCCCCAGGGGCTGCGCAAATATGCGTTTCCCCCAGTGAGCCTACTTGCACAGACACTGTGCAAGGTCAGGGAGGACGAGGAGCAGGTCCTGTTGGTGGCGCCTTACTGGCCCAACCGGTCCTCGTTCCCAGAACTTATGCTCCTGGCGACAGCCCCTCCTTGGCCGATTCCTCTGAGGAAGGACCTTCTGACTCAGAGACGGGGCACCCTGTGGCACCCGCGTCCAGATCTGTGGAAGCTTCATGTTTGGCCCCTGGACGGGACGCGGAGGTTCTAGGTGACTTACCCCAAGAGGTAGTTAACACCATCACTTCGGCACGTGCACCGTCTACAAGACAGGCTTATGCTTTGAAGTGGAACCTGTTCGTCGAGTGGTGTTCTTCTCGCCGAGAAGACCCCCGAAGATGTTCGATCGCGTCTGTGCTTTCCTTCCTGCAACGAGGGTTGGAGCGTAGGCTGTCGCCCTCCACCCTCAAGGTCTATGTTGCTGCAATATCTGCCTATCACGACCACGTAGAAGGTAAGACAGTTGGGAAGCACGACCTGGTCGTCAGGTTCCTCAGGGGGGCGAGACGGTTAAATCCTCCTCGACCCCCCTCCATACCCTCTTGGGATCTTGCTCTGGTGCTCCGAGCACTTCAGAATGCCCCATTTGAGCCCTTGCGGTCAGCAGAGCTTAAGATTCTGTCTATGAAGACTTTGCTGTTGGCCGCACTGGCCTCCATCAAGAGGGTAGGGGACCTGCAGGCATTTTCGGTCGACGAATCGTGCCTAGAGTTCGGGCCGGGTGACACCCACGTGGTACTGAGACCCCGGCCTGGCTATGTGCCCAAGGTTCCTACCACTCCCTTCAGGGACCAGGTGGTGAACCTGCAAGCGCTGCCCCTGGAGGAGGCAGACCCAGCCCTAGCTTTGCTCTGTCCCGTCCGCGCTCTGCGGATCTACATGGATAGAACTCAAAGCTTCAGAACCTCAGATCAGCTCTTTGTCTGTCACGGAGGCCAGCAGAAGGGAAAGGCTGTCTCCAAGCAGAGGATGGCCCACTGGATAGTGGATGCCATCACCTTGGCTTACCAAGCACAAGGTGTGCCCTGTCCGCTCAGGGTGCGAGCACACTCTACTAGAAGTGTTGCATCCTCCTGGGCGCTGGCACGTGGCGCCTCGCTGTCAGACATCTGTAGAGCTGCGGGCTGGGCGACACCCAACACGTTCGCTAGATTCTATAGCCTACGTGTAGAGCCAGTGTCCTCCTGTGTTCTCACCTCAAACGGGTAGAAGCACTGAGAGGCCCTGGCTCTTGTCGGCTTGCTGCGCCCCGGCGCTTTATTCTCCAGAAGCAAACTCTGTCGAGTCCTCCATCTCCCTCGGTGCCGGACGTGGCGGAACGTCTGGCATCAGGCCCCTTACCGCTGAATCCTTGAGAACCGGTACTGGGCTGGGGATATATGAGTGACCCTGCGGGGATCCCATATATTTTTCCACGGTCGCTCCTACGGGAAGCCCGTGTCTTTCCCTTGGGAGAGCCTTCCCGTCACTGGGACTGAGCCCCCTCTCTCCTTTGCGGGCTACGGCTCAGCATTGTACTCCACATAACTCCTTCGGGGTACGATGTGGGCTCCGCAGCGTTCCCCTCACTAGGGCACGCTTTCCCAGTGTTATCCAATAGTCACTGAACGGGTCATGCGGAACAGCAGTGATGGACTTCTCTGTGTGAGCCCCGTCTCATCAGGTAAGAGAGCTCAGGAGGCTCACACAGGGCACTGGACGGGGGCCAGAGGCCATGGCGCTTTGGTAGGGATTCCTATTCGTCGGTACTCCGACGTGGCGTCGAGAGTGACCGACTGAATGGGAACGTCTCGGTTACGTATGTAACCCTCGTTCCCTGAAGGAGGGAACGGAGACGCCACGTCCCGTCGCCATGCCCTCTGCACCCTGCTGGGGTGCCGTCTACCTACTCGGCTCCTCAGCAAAAAGCTAACTTGATGCAAACACCTGTGTCTCATTTATACCCGCGCTGCGTGGCATGAGCACCTGGTGCAATCATTGCATGCCAATGTGCATTGGCTCGTTTAGTTTTACTCGAAGTAGATTGGCTCTCGCGAGCGAGATTCCTATTTGTCGGTACTCCGACGTGGCGTCTCCGTTCCCTCCTTCAGGGAACGAGGGTTACATACGTAACCGAGACGTTACATAATCAATTCAAAGATGATTGATACAAAACATCAAATGCTCAAAAATAATAAGTAAAAGATGCATACCTGACCTCAGGATTACAGGCGGATCTGCTTAAAGAATCACCCTGAGCCTTTTGCAACATTTCTTTAAATACCCAGACCAAGTCAAAACATCCACCAAATGGAGACATAAGCTAACAATGGGAATTTGCATTAAAGGGTTAATTCACCCAAAAATGAAAATGCATTCATTAATTCCTCACCCTCATGTCCTTTCAAACCCGTAAGACCTTTGTTCATCTTCAGAACACAAATGAAGATATTTCTGATATATTTCTGAGAGCTCTCTGACCCCTCCAAAACATTTTCAAGACCCAGAAAGGCAGTAAAGACATTGTTAAAATAGGCCATGTGATTCAACCTTAATGTTAATGTTATGAAGCGATGAGAATTCTTTTTGTGCTCAAAAACAAACAAAAATAGCGACTTTATTCAACAATTGTCAGTCTCCTACGCAGTTTACGTTGAAAGCCGCGCTTTCGAGTTCTACGGCAAGATGAACGAAGGGTTTGGAATGACATGAGGGTGAGGAATTAATGACTGAATTTACATCTTTGGGTGAACTATCCCTTTAATCAACACTTTGATAGTTTTCACTAGTTACAATAGTTTACACCTTCTGGGGACAGAAGGTAATTTGCATGAAAGACCTTGGCAGAGGATCCGCCCTCCCCCGTAAGCAAAATATCTCTAAACTTTTAGAATCTTTATTACCTTTTGGTAATAAAAATCTCAAGAATCTCTAATACCAGGACTGTAAATGTTCATAAACACAGTCTCATTCCAGCATAAATAATTCTCTAAGAAAATCATTGTCAAAGAAGTGGAAAATTGGAAAGAAAACTACTTCTAATAGTTGTATTATGTGATACACAGGTATATGCATACAAGTAATGTATTCACTTGTGTTTTCTTAATCACAGCAACAATGTCATCATTTGTTAACCCCTGTCGGCGAAACAGCATGGATGCTCCTCCCAAAATGGCGTAAGAGATTGTTCTTATTCATTTATTCACCTAAATAAAAATGTGATTTTTCACTATATTGGTGTTGACTCATCAGTCGTTGATTGCAGGAGAAAACCACAAGAGAAATAGTCTCAGTTTATGTACGTAACCCGGTTTCCCAAAAGGGGAACGAGATGCTGCGGCATGGGACACTTTGGGAATGCTTCTGTGTGAGCCATTGTCTGAAGCCTGCTCAACAAGGCAATGTAAAAGCACAGACAATTGTTGAGCACAGACTGGGCTTTGGGACCACCCTGGAAGACTCGAGACCCTGGGTTTGAATTTGCGTCCAAACTGTAGAACCTGATAAAAGTGTGCAAAGAAAACCAACCTTTCACTGCACATATATCATTAAGGATCACCTGGAGCAATGTCGTAGCAGGAGGAGGGTACTTCCTTAAGTGAAGCCAATTATAATAATAAAAACACTCTGAGAGTCAGCATTTTTTCAGAGACCGAGAGCTCACATAGGGCTTCTGTTAAATCTTCTAGGACCAATGATAGGGCACAGGAAGGAACTCACAACCAGCAGATAGGCCTCAACCGTCTGCACAGTAAATCCCCCTTAAAAGTCTTAAATTAACACAGCTCAGTGTTCATATGGGACCACTTTTGGTCAATGGCGACATAGTCAATAATTTTTCTTAATGATGATGAAAGATATCACCTGACTACCTGTTTATGGCTTCTTTTGCAACAAATGATGTGTTTTAGAAAACACTTGTTAGTGTAAAGACCACAAACTTACATAAAAGCGGGTCAAACTGCCCAACTAAAGGAAACACTGATCACCATAATGGTGACCAAACAGCTTCAATAAAACATCAACATCTAAACCTCTGTTAATTCTCAAAAGAACTGAACCATTGAGATCTGCACACCACCCCATGAGAGAGGTGTTCATTGTTAGAGACTTGCGACGGCAACATGTCCCTTGTGCCAAGCCTCTGTTGAGGAGACCTGGTCTCTTCCAGAGCTTAAGAACATGCGTGACTCTTATGACCCTGGAAGGATTCAGAGCATGAAAAAAGGATCCTGGGCCAGAACTGAAACAGCAGTAGGCTCAATGATATAACGTTGGCGTCTGCTGCCATGAGACCTAACTCTGAATTTCCTAGCTCAATGTCTCTCACAGGTGTTAGGATCGAATCTGCATGTGCAGGATACAGATGTGCCTGCATCTTGGTTGAGTCCCAAACTACACCTAAAAAAACGGTTCTCTGTTTGGGAGAAAGCAATTCTTGAAATTCCCAAATGCTTGATTGTAGCCTGACGGGGCAATGAGCACAGTCAGCCCCCACGAGGACAAACCTTGCATGCTCCTCTCCCATACACATAACATATTTTGCAAATGGTCCAGCGTAATGAAGCAGGGGCACATATTTACACATGTCCTATAGTTATTTCCTGACATTTTTCACAGACTGATTAATTTCTAATGATTATACACACATACACACTCAGAAAACATGCAGCTTCTGAAGACAAAGATGCTGATGACATGCATTTCAGGCATCGATTTATAGTCTCTGTAACACGCCACACTATGTCACCACGTCCACATGTTCAGCCAATCATACTGGCATGTTTAGACACATGCTTCAGACACCGGCTCATGCAGAAGCGTTCCCACGCCACTTCGAAGGGAAACTCAACCCTCTCATCCCAGAGAATTTGTTCAGGACTTAAATACCACTGCCAGTCATAAACTATCCCAATCCTGTCACTGCAGATCATCAGTCCCTCCACAGGCATTGTAGACTAATAAATAACAGTTTGAGATCTTCACATGTTGATGCCATGTTAATTCTCTCTATTTCAGATCAGTTCATGATGCCACACTAATGAATCCAGGTCCTCCAGCACTTTACCAACTTAAAACTGAACGTACATACATTAATGGAACTAATAGAAAGGTCAGACGGTGGACATATGGACAAAAAGACAGAAACAAGCAGAACAAAGTCATACTGATGGTGGGAGAAACCGGCTCTGGGAAAACCACCATCATCAACACCATGATCAACCACTTACTGGGAGTGAAGTTTGAGAATCAAGAGTGGTATGAAATCACAGAAGAAGATGAAGAAAATATAGATGAATCACAATCCCAGACACGTGAGATCACTGTTTATGAGGTGTTTGTTGAAGAAAACCCAACATCTCTGACCATCATTGACACTCCAGGATACGGACACACTGAAGGATACGAGAAAGATGGAGAGATTTCTGAGTATCTGAGCAGATTATTTTCAGATGAGGATGGGATTGATTATATTGATGCAGTGTGTTTTGTGATGAAGGCCTCTCAGAATCGTCTCTCTGACAAAGATCTTTACATATCTCACTCAGTTCTGTCTCTGTTTGGTAGAGATATAGAGAACAACATTGTGTTTCTACTCACACAGTCTAATGGACAACGTCCAACAGATGCTCTCAGAGTCATTAAGAAAGCACAGATTCCTTGCAGAAGAGATGGGAAAAAACAACCCGTTCACTTCTTATTCAACAACCAGCAGAAAGAGAAAAGAGACGAGCAGTGTGATCATGTCTACAGATCAGCCTGGGAAATGGGAGAGGAAAGCATGAATGAGTTCTTCACACTCCTGGAAGAAAACAACAGAAAAAGTGTTCAGATGACATTAGAAGTTCTGACAGAGCGAAAACGACTTGAGGCCTGTGTCTGTAATCTGAAGGAGCGAATCAATGAAGAGGAGTTTAAAATGAAAAAACTGACTGAGATTCAGGAAGCCATCAAAGAGAACAGAGACAAGATTGAGAAATGTGAAAAATTTCAGTTTACAGTCAAAACAGCTGTCAAAGAAAAAGTCCTCAATGTAAATAAATGGTGGTGGAACAGAAACACAACCTGCTGCTCCGTCTGTGAGGAAAACTGTCATGAGAACTGCTGGTGGCTAAATGATCCCTTAACGTGTTTAGTCATGAAAAACGACCACTGCACTGTGTGTACAGGGAAGTGTCATTACAGCAAACATGTCAGAGAGAACAAAAAATATGTGATAGAAACAAAGACAATCACTATGACATTTAATGAGCTTAAACAGGAGTATGAACGCACTGGTAAAAAGCCTAAAACCAGATATGATAAAAAAATATTTGGAAATATTACAAAGGAACATGAAAGAATCATGAAACAGTCTGAGAATAATAGGAAAATAGAAGAAAAACTGATCCGTGATCTGGAGAAGATTAAAAATGAGAAGTCCCACCTGTTGCATGAAGCTTATAAGACCGTCATGAGTCTGTCTGAGATCGCTTTAAAAGCCGACAGCGCTTTCACTCTTCAACATCTGGAGTTCCTGATTCCCAGACTGAAGGATGAGGGAAAAGATGAATGGATGAAGAACCTGGAGGATCTGAGGAAAGCTGGAGAAGAGAAGAAAAACAAGGGGGCTTTACAGCATGTGAAGGATTTCACTGGGCAAAAATGGAAGCAAATTGACCATTGTGTAACTGGTAAAAAAAAAAAAAATTCAATAACAAAATTACCATTATGACATCACTGAATAATGTTATTGATTTAATTTCTTGATCCGCTTGAACATAACTGTGTGAAAAATGTTAATTATATGTTTTTTTTCATAGTTATATTTTGGGATAATCTGATGCAAAGAGATAATGTATTTACTTGTGTTTTTAATTGCAGCAGCAATGGCATCGTTCACTCATCACCGCCGGCACAAAAGCTTGGATGAACCTCCCGAAATAATGTGAGAATACATTGTTATGATTCAGAAGATTGCCATGATTGGGTGTTTAAACAAAAATCAAGCGTAGCGTTAGTTCTGGCAGGTCACGTTAGTCAAGCTCGCAGCAGCTGACTGTCAGCTGATCACGTCTACCTATAGGAACACAACGTCTATCACAGTACTGAAGGAGCTTATATATGCATGTTGTGATTGACGTCGTGTCATATACACTCACTTAAAGGATTATTAGGAACACCATACTAATACTGTGTTTGACCCCCTTTCGCCTTCAGAACTGCCTTAATTCTACGTGGCATTGATTCAACAAGGTGCTGAAAGCATTCTTTAGAAATGTTGGCCCATATTGATAGGATAGCATCTTGCAGTTGATGGAGATTTGTGGGATGCACATCCAGGGCACGAAGCTCCCGTTCCACCACATCCCAAAGATGCTCTATTGGGTTGAGATCTGGTGACTGTGGGGGCCATTTTAGTACAGTGAACTCATTGTCATGTTCAAGAAACCAATTTGAAATGATTGGAGCTTTGTGACATGGTGCATTATCCTGCTGGAAGTAGCCATCAGAGGATGGGTACATGGTGGTCATAAAGGGATGGACATGGTCAGAAACAATGCTCAGGTAGGCCGTGGCATTTAAACGATGCCCAATTGGCACTAAGGGGCCTAAAGTGTGCCAAGAAAACATCCCCCACACCATTACACCACCACCACCAGCCTGCACAGTGGTAACAAGGCATGATGGATCCATGTTCTCATTCTGTTTACGCCAAATTCTGACTCTACCATCTGAATGTCTCAACAGAGACTCATCAGACCAGGCAACATTTTTCCAGTCTTCAACTGTCCAATTTTGGTGAGCTCGTGCAAATTGTAGCCTCTTTTTCCTATTTGTAGTGGAGATGAGTGGTACCCGGTGGGGTCTTCTGCTGTTGTAGCTCATCCGCCTCAAGGTTGTGCGTGTTGTGGCTTCACAAATGCTTTGCTGCATACCTCGGTTGTAACGAGTGGTTATTTCAGTCAAAGTTGCTCTTCTATCAGCTTGAATCAGTCGGCCCATTCTCCTCTGACCTCTAGCATCAACAAGGCATTTTCGCCCACAGGACTGCCGCATACTGGATGTTTTTCCCTTTTCACACCATTCTTTGTAAACTCTAGAAATGGTTGTGCGTGAAAATCCCAGTAACTGAGCAGATTGTGAAATACTCAGACCGGCCCGTCTGGCACCAACAACCATGCCACGCTCAAAATTGCTTAAATCAGCTTTCTTTCCCATTCTGACATTCACTTTGGAGTTCAGGAGATTGTCTTGACCAGGACCACACCCCTAAATGCATTGAAGCAACTGCCACGACGTCTATCACAGCATGCATATATAAGCTGCTTCAGTACTATCAGCAGCTATCACGTTTCTCCGGAGCTAATTACCCTCCTCCATCCCCAGCTCCTCCTCTCGTCAGTCAGGATTTGGCATTCTGATTCCCCTTGAATCAGACTAAATTCCCGAATTATGTTGTACATTTTAATATTGACATTAATGATATCTGCAATACGGTGCAGAGGAATTTTAATGAATTCCTATGAAAGTTAAGCTTCCATAAGCCATGAACTGAAAACGCGGCAGACTGGACATGACTGTGCCCGGGCGGACGTGCTCATTTTACTTTCAGTTTAGAATTAGCGCCAATTCGGGGGTGGGTTGCTTGAATGGTGGGTTCATTAGCCTATTATTCTTAATGAATTAACACCGACTATCACAGCAAGCCTAATTATGATGATTATTAATAAAATACTGGAATTATTTAATATATGTAAAGCAATATAAAGTATCAACAAAGTCTTCTGCATAACTAATGTGGTTACCATTAATAAAAACATTTGTATTCTAAATTGTACTATACTTATAAACTCTTGATATTTCTTTTCTCTAGAGCTGGAGTTATTTGTCTCAAAGATGAATTTATCAGATTCCATGAGAGAGATTATCCTCAACTACAGCAGCGCACAGAGAGGCTGCGTAGTGTTATCGAAACATTTGAAAAAGGTTACAGACGTGCTACTGAAGGATCCAGGAATGCAGGATGGATGGGAATAGCTGGAGGTGCTGCCTTGGTTGCAGGATTAATGGCTCTGTTTACTCTTGGGACTTCTTTTTTTGCTGCTGCTGCTGTCATAGGAGCCATAATGAGTCTCGCAGACGCTGGAAATAGCAGCATAACCTGCAGCTCTTGGAAAAAGCGGCTGATGACACAATTAAGACAAGACGTTGAAACTGAACTGGAGGAATTTCAGGATAAAATCACCCCGATGGCTGAAATTATGAATGACATTCATGAGCATACTGAAAAAATATTGAAAGTGCAAGATGCCATACGGATAGAAGACATCGCTGATTTGACTGCGCAGATGTCTGAAACTATATGTTCGATTGCATCAGTAACATCAGTCCATGACAGATTTAGCCTTGTGCTGGACATGTTCTCAGTCTGTAAAAATACCAGTGTGCTCCATGACATGAACAGACTTGCAGAAACAGCCATTCCTGAACAAATAGACGAAAGTGAGATGACGTCAAAGGCTGGGAAATCCATTGTTGGAATGAAGGCATTAATTCATCAGCTACAGAACATCCTTGATAAACTGGAGAAAGCAAAAGATACAATTGTAATTTATTAGGATATGAAAAACTGACCCAACTGACAGAAGACGACAGCCTGACAAGTGACCAACATCTTTCTGAATGAAACCATGATCATAATCAGAATAAAACAGCGATATAGGACGTCATTTAGAGGAGTTTTTCATTTAAGAAAATCTCTATTTTTTGACTATATTGCTTTTTTCTCTGCATTATTGATTAAAAGAACATTGTTTTGTGAATGTAAGATGCTTTATTTTTCTGACAAAATTCATGTTCCCAAATACATATTTTAAGAATATTTTAAAATAAAAGTGAACGTGATTACAATGTGAATAACGTGAAAAATATATTCAAAATAATGCAAATTATTTTGGCCATATAATGCATTTCCCAGAAGGGATCAGTCATGAAAACAATGAACATGAGGACAATGCTTGATGTGACTTTTTACTGAATTTTTACTTCATCGGTCAGTAAACAGAGAACAGAATTGGGATTTCAATTCACAGTTTTCAAATGAAAATTACTTGTAACCTGCAGTGTTAATTTTGTCAGCAAATTTTGATTTAGTTTTAGTCATATTTTAGTCACCTGAATTGTTTTTAGTTTTGGTTTTGTTTTCGTCGACTAAATATCATAAGATTTAAATCTACAGTAGTTTTAGGCGACTAAAATTGTAAGCTTGTAAAATTGAGCATTTAAGCATTACATAACCGTTACTCGAGTACTGACATCAGCTCAATTCACTTTTTTGTTTGTTTTTTAAAAACATATAGTTTTTATAATTTTGCATTTCTATTTTAGTTAGTATATCAGGTTAAGCTAAAGCTTCAAATACGTTTTTTTTTTTTCAGTTAACATCTATTTTTGTAATGGTTTTAGTTAACTATTATAACTCTGATATTAATACCTTAATATGTGTCAAATACTGTTCTTAGTCTTTCCTCCTGACTATGAATTGAATGGGAGTTAAATTAAATACAGCTTATTGTGTAACCAAAAACGTTTATATAATGTGTGACTTTTAATTATAAGCAAGCTCGAAATACACATTGACTCTTATTTTGAATAAGACTACCATTGAACAGGTGTTCCTAATAATCCTTTAGGTGAGTGTATAATCTTATAATAATATTTAGTAAAAACACAGCTCTTATTAGTTGTTAAAAGTGTACTAATTACTATATTAACAAATTATCATTGGAGTAATTTTTGAAAATGCTTAATGTCTGACAGGTGAAATGGATCAACCAGACGAGATGGTATTTCTTGTTCAAAGCTTTGACTTTATCTTTATTATTTTAATAATCAACTCATTATTCATCAATATGAGTAGACTGTTTACAACTAGACTTAATCAGTTAACATAAACTATATAATTGTTATTACCATATTTTATTAATCTTAGTTCATTTCCCTCCAGTTTCTCATACAAGGCTTAAGTTAGTCCCAGACAAAAATGCATGTTTGAGCTGTTTTAACTCAAGGCGACTTGCACTGAGATATCTTAAAATATAAAAAAAAATATCTATTTTTATATTTACATAGTTTAAGGGTGGGTTTGGGGTAGGGGTAGGCATGGATATTAATAAAGCCTCAAATCACATGAATGTGACGCTTGTAGCACAATCTGATAGGTAGCATTTTTTGCTGTCGAATTGTGCCACCTACTGTTTTAATGGGAGGTAGCAAAATCTGACAAGGTAGGACAAATCGACAGAACACCGGCTCTACCTAATAAGCGATATAAGCGGTTGCATAGGGACCCCGTGGCCACCAGGGGCCCCACGCCAGGCGTTAAGACAGTAATGCGAGGTAATAAGTTTGATCAAGTTTGCTTGTGCCAGTCGTGTGCGTTAATGTTAAAAAAATGAAGAGGCGGCGACACTATCAATCTGGTGCAGAGAAGAGGGTGAACAAGATAAGAATGTTACATCTTAAAAATTGCTCATGTCTTATTGGTTTAATTCGGCATTCACGAGCGCTTTGAAGACGATGACATCGTGCATGGCATTGTTACCGTGGGCACTTCAAAATACGTTAATAATTCTAGATAGCCTACCTTAATATCCAAATTGTTTCGATTTTTAGAATGCATATTCGCTTATTTTCTATCTACCAGTGCAGTTCTACAATACTGCGCGTTTGCAATACAAGCACGACTTCCTGTTTCTGCTCATAGCGGAGAGTTCAAACAGCCATTCAGATCTTTGTGTTTTAGTGTTTATCAAACAACTCCAAATATTTAAATAGGCCTACTTAAATACTTTTCAAACATGTGTTTTTACACTTATACAGTTCTTTGCATTTTAATATGGACTAAAACATGCCAGCTCAAAACAGTATTTATTCTCTATCATTATAATTATTATTAATATACTATTCTCAGTTGTAACTTTAATAACCCATTGGCAGGTGTTTTTGCTTTATTAAAGCATTAATTCACTAAATGTTTATACATCTATCTAAAAGCAATCGTTAAAATCTTCAAAAATTGTAAAAGCTTGCATAAGTAAAGATATCTTCATATTATAGACAATTTGGTCAAACTTTACAATAAGGTGTCAGTGTAGGATGTGTGTGTTGGAATGGGTTGGGGGTGTTCAGGTGAAACTGTAGGTAGTGGGGGCCCCTTTTGGAAACCTGCTTAGGGCCCCCAAAATGCTAGGGCCGGCCCTGTGCACAACAATAATGAAGTCACGTTTATAAAAGCTACTTCCTGGCTTAATCTGTGAAACCGGGCCTTCAACATTTAAAAATCAAAAGTTACCTATTAACTTTAGATGATGAACTAAACAATAAATAATTGCATTTTTATTTAACACAGTCCCCGGGGCGTGTTTCGGCACTCGTGTAACGTAAGCAGTGACGTGCATCCGAGACGGAGAGAAGTTAGCAAGGGAAGGACATAAAAACTGAGCTGGAACACTTGCCAAGGAATGAACTAATGTTAACAAAGGAGCCCCTATTGTAAAGTTATAGCTTAGTGTCTCCGTCAGTTTGCTATATTGCAAAAGTACAGCATGACAATAAAACATGTAATAATGCTTAACAGAATATGTGCTCTTTGTGGTAAGGCTGGTAAAAACCATAAATCAAACAAAACAAATATCCTTCTGATATTTCAGGAAACTTTTAAAGATGAACTGCAAAGAAGCATCGAGGAACTGAACTCAGAATTCAACAGAAATCATCAACCTCTCATGGATAAAATAAAGGATCTGAATGGCATCACTGATAAACTTGAATCTGTGCACAAAGGCACTACAGTGGCCAGTTTGGTTGGAGCAGCAGGAGGAATCACAGCACTCGTGGGTCTGGCTTTGGCCCTGTTCACATTTGGTGCTTCTTTAGCTCTCACTGCTGCTGGAGTAGCTGGAGGAGTAACAGGTGCAGCATCTAACATCACTAACATGGTCAAGCAGAAAAACCTGCGTGAGACTATTGAGAAGATCACCAGTGATTTTATAAACACGGTCAACCCAATGATTGAGCTTCTGGGTACAATTTCTAAGACCATAGAAGAGCTTCAGCAGGTGGGGCAGAAGTATTCTGTTCAAGAAAATGCAATAATGACAAGTGTGAAATCCGTGAAAACCTTTTCCAGCATTACTAAACTTTTAATTGTACTTCGAACTGCAAAAATTGGTGAAGTGGCTGCAAAAGCTGCCAAAACTCTCAAATTGTTTGGGAAAATAACTGGCACAATCTCAGCTCTATTTCTTGTTCTTGATGTTTTCTGTATTGTTCAAGATTCACTAGAGATCTCTGAACTTAATCAATCAGAACGTAAGAGAAAAGCTGAAGATATCAAATCAGAAAGTTTGAAATGTATTCATCAGATGAGAGAAACAGCTGCTCAGTTTCAGGAGACTAAAAGTGCCAGAGACATTATTAACAAAGAGCTACAAATCAGTTGAAAATCTGTTCAGAAGTGCTGGCATTATTATCAATAATACAGTCAAAGCAAATCAGTCTAAACAGTTTATGTTAACAGTCTGGGAGTTTCTACCGAGGATCTGATCACGATTTCCGGGCTAGAAACTCTCACATTACAGCAGTTTTTCTTTTATCGGAAAATTAGGTCAAATATCACTACTTTTTTGTTTACACTGATCTTGTAATGTGATTAATTAAATTACTTGTCATATAGATTTTTTGATGAGTAACTGTTTGCATGTTCAATCAAACTGTATAATCTTGGATTAACTGTGTTTGCAAACCGTCTTTGTAAATGAACCACTTGCCCAGTGTATTATTTCACCTGACTGTATTATTTAGATTCTGTTTATCTCTTGTGAAATTCTAAAGGCATTCATTTTAATTGCTCTTTTTGTTGTATATGTTACTGTTTTGTAAAACAGGGGCTGAAGGGAACCAGTGGAGGCGAAGCTGTTAGAGGAGGCAGGAGAGGGAGGCTGGGAGGGATCACAAACAACATGGTGCTTGGTGGAACCAGTGGAGAAACAGGAGATTCAGGGTTGAGCAGAACCAGTGCAGGTAGGAGAAACAGGGAATTTACCTCCAATAATTCGTCCATATAACTCATGTTAATGCATAACCCATGTAAATCACATTCACAGCTACGTGGTTGTGGGTGGGGCTTCACTCCATGCCATCAAACTCCACAAGCACTCCCTCAGCGATGCATGGTGTTGCAGGCTCATGCACCAGGTCAGACCAGGTTAGACTCTCCTTGAGAATATAGTTACTTAACAATAACTTAAGCATTTAGAGTTCCTTTCACTTGAACTAAGGGGCCAAGCCCAACCCCTGAAAAACAACCCCACCCCATAATCCATTGAAACCCATTCCATGAAGCTCTCTACGCACTGTTTTTGAGCTGATCTGAAGGACACATGAAGTTTGGAGGTCTGTAGCTATTGACTATTGAGTTGGCGACTTCTGCACACTGTGACCCTCAGCATGCGCTGACCCCGCTCTGTGATTTCATTTGGCCTATCACTTCATGGCTGAGTTGCTGTTGTTCCTAAATGCTTCCACTTTGTTATAATCCCACTAACAGTTGAGCGTGGAATATTTAGTAGTGAGGAAATTTCACGAAAGCACAGGTGGCAACCTATCACGGTACCACGCTTGAGTTCACTGAGCTCCTGAGAGCGACCCATTCTTTCACAAATGTTTGTAAAAGCGTCTGCATGCCTAGTGCTTGATTTATACACCTTTGGCCATGAAGTGATTGAACACCTGAATTCAGTGATTTGGAGGGGTGTCCCAATATTTTTTGGCAATATAGTGTATTTCTGATCTTGGAGTCTCTGCTAACAAGGTGATGAGTAAATTCAGGTGTCTCCAAGAACAGGGTTGGAAGTTAATGGGATAAAGTTTTTCTTGGGATAAAATTTGTAATTATAGCCATTCAGTAATATTGAAAGCCTTAATTTGTAACATTTTATATACATAAACTTCAAATTACGATTTTTTATTTATTTATCACCGATTAACAATTACAGACCAAAAAATTAACAACTTTTAATTTAAATGAACAATGTTCACATAAACCCCACTGGGTCAAGAGCCCAACTAAAGCAAATGCTAATCACCATAATGGTGGCATTCAATAAAACAGCAACACTGACTAGAGCTAAACCTCTCTAGTTAATGCTCAATAAGAACATGAATGTAGACGCAAGACAGAGATAAAGGCAAACTGCACCGGAAGCCTTGCACATTCAATTTACAAATGGACACACACACTCCTACGTTAACATTTTTTTTTTTTTTTTTACAGATTTTAGTTTTATCTTTCGATCACCATTGTTGGGACTGCTCCTTTCAACAAACTGCTTAGTTGAAAGATCGTCTCAGAAGACCTTCTAAAATGAAACAATTTTTGTCAGTAAAACGACATTAAATACAGATGAACTTAAAAAAAAACAGTATACACAAAGGGCTGATGAAATGCTTTTATTAAATGTTAGATTAAACATTTTAAGTTCTAATATGATAAAATGCACTGCAATCATTTTATAATACATTACAATAATCTCTGTTACTAGATTACTCAAAGTATAGCAAAAAAAGATTAAAGACAATGCTGAGTATATATTTTCCCTGTTAGAAATAATGGAGCAAAGAGAACTTTAAAAAGGAACAGGAAGAAAAGCTCAAACAAAACAATTCAATGTAGCGCAATCTGTCTTGACATTACAGAGGAGATTCTTTAGTCTTCACTTTGATGTCAGTGTAAGTGACGCCTTTGTATGTGCCCTTGGTTTCATACTGTAACACACTGCCATTCTTGCAAGTGATCTTCACCTGGCCAGTGTAAGGCAGGTCAAAAGTGCTTCTGCCAATGGTTATGGAAACATCCACCTTCTTTTTTGGTGGGATTTCTACATCGGTAGACAGAGTTTCGTTTCTCTCATCTGTTTGATCCTGCCTATAGGTGCTTTCTGTTCCAACGCTGAAACTGTATCCTGAAGAAACTTCTAGAACCTCTGGAATCCCAGCCTTCACTTCCATACTAAACGTTGCAGTAAAACTCTTGCTTGTAGACCATGAGGATTGTTTGATCACCTTCTTTGAGGTTTCAATTTTTTGATGTTGTTTGGCAGAGGAGTCGTTCTGGTAAGTGATGGATTTCAGCTCTTCCACGGTCACCTTTGGTATCAATTGGTTAATAGTGGGATAGTTGACATTGATGAGAACTGTTGATTGAACTGAATTGAGAAACATGAAGCCCATGGAGTCGATGTCTGCACCACCATTTCCTGCAACTCCCAAACAAAACCCAGAACCGACATCCATGGTATATTCTGTTTTTAAACTCCAACTTGACATCTTTGCAAAAAACTCTCCACCCTCACTGGTCTTGAATCTGATGGCTCCAAGGCGTGTTCCTGCTCCGTTTCCCCACAGAGTCAGTTTGGTGAAACACTCACCAGGCTTGAAGGCATACTCTTGATTCGATCCAGATGGATTTCCAAAGGTTTGATTTCTTCCATCTGAAAGCCAGACCCTGACAGCCTTAACCTGCCATTCTCCCACCCACACCCAGATCTTCTCTAAACTGGCACCATTGTTCTCACCAGTAAATGAAAATGGAGTACCTCCTCCACCACCAATTTTAGACAGAGTTGTTGGGTAGGACATCTTTGAAGAAATTAGATCTGAAAATTTGATATCAAATTAATATCAGAATCAATACCAGAGATCCAAATCAGGTATATTGCCTGTTGTGCATGAATTCTAAAATGCTAAATAAGTATTTTTTACTCAAACACTTTATTCTTATTGCATGATTTGCTTTTTTTCATCTGCACACAAAAGTTTCACCATTTATTACTAGTCCTGTATTAACCTCCTGCAAAGTTCCAAGCCATTAGCTACATGAATGCTCAGTGAAATATACTCACATGAACGACTTTAGTCTGATGAACTTCTCAAGATCAGCTCAGCTGGTACAAGTCAGAAAACCGAGATGTGTTTGATTGGACTGCTGCTTAAATAGAGCTCCAAAAGGGGGCAGGCGATACACATAAGTACTTCCGAATTCCAGTTGAGACTTGATGCAAAAATCATGCATCACTAGATTTTGGATCAAAATCAAAAATGTATTTACCCACTCTAACTTGAGTATGACAGAGCATAAACTTGAGAGCAAACCAGGTGCATAGAATTATTTTGGTTATGCAACACTCGTTTCCTTTGCATCTCTTGCAGTTCATAACAGGAAACTACTGTGGCAATAGGCAACTAACTATGTTGCAAATTAACAAATTTTGTGGTTTCTGTGACCAGATAGGCTATACAGTGGAACATTTCTGTTCACTGGCCCTGAGCTTGTTCTAAGTTTCTGTGCTTGTGCTCGGTCAACTACAATGCATTTTCAAGCAACGTTTTCTAAATGAACTGGTAGATTTCAATCGGTCTGTTTAGAGCTGGCAAACCACCTTCACAAAAAAAAAAAAAAAAAAAAAAAAAAAAAAAAACCGACCCACTTTATATTAGGTGGCCTTAACTACTATGTACTAACGTTTAAATTAATCATTTGATACAATGCACGTATTGTGTACATACATGTTTTTACATTGTACTTATATTTAAAAAAATTTAAACTTACCCATACCACCACACCTGTCCCTAACTCTACCCTTAAACTTACCCATACCACCACACCTGTCCCTAACTTTACCCTTAAACTTACCCATACCACCACACCTGTCCCTTACTTTACCCTTAAACTTACCAACACCACCACACCTGTGCCTAACTTTACCCTTAAACTTACCCACACCACCACACCTGTCCCTAACTTTACCCTTAAACTTACCAACACCACCACACCTGTGCCTAACTTTACCCTTAAACTTACCCACACCACCACACCTGTCCCTAACTTTACCCTTAAACTTACCCATACCACCACACCTGTCCCTAACTTTACCCTTAAACTTACCCACACCACCACACCTGTCCCTAACTCTAGCCTTAATGGATTACAGTCAACCAGTCAGCTGTTAAATTTAAGTACACAATTAGATATTTAGGTCTACCAATGACCAAGCAATGCTTCATTTTGTTCAGTCTGTGGTGTCAAAGGTCGCATTAACAATTAAAGCAAAAACAATTCAGCAAAACATGCTCAGGTCAAAGTGTCTGAATCATTTTGGTCCAAATTTTTATACATGTTAGCGGTAGTAACTGTATGAAGAATTTTTGGGTATAATATGTCACAGTTTACTTTATTTTGCTGTCCTCACTCAAATAAGTTAACTGTAGTGTCCTGCATATAAATAATTACCATTTTTTTTATTAGCTAGCTAACTAACTAACGCTATGATTGTTAAATGGCTTTCATGAGCTCTAGGTTACGTTACATTTTTCTCCAGCTGTTTTATTGACCTCTTTCCGCAGTTGAAACACTTATTGATCGATTTATTTACTATTATTAAAGAAGAAGAGATGATCAGTTCATGTGACGCTTGAACTGAGGCGATACAGTCAGGGTTGCCAGGTTTTCACAACAAAAGGGGAGGGGTCTCCCGGTAAAAAGAGTTCCGGGGGGTATATCTGCATTTTTGGCGGGGTTCCCCTGCTAAAATTCGCACTAAATATCACATTATTGGGGTCGCTTCAACCTGCGGACATGAAGCCCACGACAACAGTTAAAGTAGCCCAATTCTGCGGGAAAACCACGGACTTAGCAACATTAGATACAGTGATCCGTTACATCACATTTAAGAGCACAATAATGGTATTTATTGTTTGAATTTCGTAATAGAATTTACCAAATTTGAAAGCTGAGGCATTGTTTCATATGAACAGTAACCTGCTTTGTCTCGTCAGTGTCCTCTTTGCTTCATGATTTTTCATTGTGTAAGAAAATGGATGTGTGGTGTAAGAGCATGAGAGAGTCTCACGCTGAATGCCCAGCAGCTTTGCTTTAGCTGTTTGGTTTCTCTGTGTAATTATAGCACACAGTTTGAGTTGTCATTTGTCCATTCTTGTCTATGTTAAGTTGGTGGTTCCCTTTCAGTCGGTCACGTTCGACGTACGTCGGAACTGACCGTCGAATTGGGATCTATTTTCAGAGACCAATCTACTTCGAGTGTTTAAAAACGAGCCAATGAGGATTGGCATGCGGTAGACGCGTCCCACGCTCCGCCCCGCATCGCGGGTATAAATACGGAAGTGGAAGTACCGCATATCGCTTTCAACTTCGGAGCCGAACACAGATGGTTGTTCCTACGAAGAGTGTTTTCTTTCGAATCAAGAGGAGTCTCTGCCAGTGTCGGTGTGACGGTGCCTGCAGTGGTGGTCGCGACAAGAGGTTATCCAGAGAGAAAAAAAACAGCTGTTTTCACAGCTACTGGGCGTTTTGAGTGCTCTCAGCGGGCTTGCACCCCTGAACCGCTGCGAGCCGCGGCCATTTCCCCTGCGTGCCTCGGCACTGATCAGAGCATTTCTTCCTCTAAAAGAGCGACACGGTTTGACCCTGCGTCTTTTTCAAGATGTCATTCAAACCGTGTGGATGCCGACGTTACCTGTCCCCAGCTGACGGACACGATCGCTGTCTCACGTGTTTGGGCGTTCAGCACGCTGAGGCGGCTTTCGTGGATGACTCATGTTCCCATTGCGGGAATATGACCATCGCAGTATTACGGTCCAGGCTCGACTACCTTAAAAAGGTGGAGTCCCATTGCGCATCCCCCGATCTAGCGGTCCTCCTGCTCCGAAGCAGAGGGCTGCTACTTTGGCTGATGCCTTTGGTGGGGACCTGAGGGTTACTGTGAGGGCACTCCCGCCGGGCCAACAGGCTCCTCGGGCCCCTCCCCCCTCCGCTGAGCCGGTTGAGCTTTGAGCATGCTGGTTCCCGTGGGGGACCGGCTGTTACTTTTGGGGCTCCGGTTGAGGATATGGTTTCGATCGCCGCATTGGGGGATGAGCTAATGGACTCTGGAGATGAAGATTCGGCTGCGCTGCCCCCTTCGGGTGTGGTAGCGTTGCCCGAGTCAGATCCAGAGCTCACGGCTATGCTTTCCCGGGCCGCCACGGGTGTCGGGCTCGAGTGGAACCCTCCACCGCGTCCCGAACCCTCGCGGCTGGACGATTGGTATCTCGGGACGGCCCGTGCTGGTTCTCAGCGCCCCGCCCCAGTGCCTTTCTTTCCGGAAGTGCATCAGGAGCTCACGAAGTCGTGGACAGCGCCCTATAGCGCTAGAAGTCCTCACTACCCTCGACGGTGGCGCGGCGAAGGGTTACGTGGAGATCCCCCCAGTGGAACGGTCGGTTGCGATGCAACTGTGTCCTAAGACCGCTACCGACTGGCGGGGAAATCCGCGTCTCCCCTCCCGGGCATGTAAGTTCTCGTCCGGGCTAACCGGCAAGGCTTACACGGCCTGTGGAGAAGCCGTGTCATCCCTGCATGCCATGGCGCTCCTGCAGGTCTACCAGGCCAAAGCGCTCATGGAATTGCACGAGGGTAGTTCCGAGCGTGGGACGCGTCTACCGCATGCCAATCCTCATTGGCTCGTTTTTAAACACTCAAAGTAGATTGGTCTCTGAAAATAGATCCCAATTCGTCGGTCAGTTCCGACGTACGTCTCCGTTCCCTCCTTCAGGGAACGAGGGTTACATACGTAACCGAGACGTTATTCTCCTGCCCTTTGTGCTCCTGAGTGTTTTGATCTGTTAATAAACATGACTGATGCGCATCTTGCCTCAACTCTGTTGCAACCAGCACATGAGACAATAAGTAAAATACAAGTTTAAATCACTATATTTTTATCTAATGTATAAATCATCATATACATTATATAGAGTTACATGACATATTGTAGGAGGGTTATGGTTTGACACAAAGCTCATATTTTATATACAGACTCAAACAGGAATGCATGTTTGGTTGTGCTCTGGTTTATTCCTGTTTGTGTTTGCTCAAGTTAGGATTTTTTAGAATTAGGTCAATGTTGCAGCTAAGAAAAATCACATATCAGTTCATGTCTTGGACTAGGCAAATGTCTACTGTCCATTTAATTATTAACTGATTCTGTCGTTCACTATTGTTATTGTGAAGCGTCCTTGAGCTTGGGGAAGTTGTTATATAAATGAAATATTATAATTATTAAGAGCATCTGTTGGAGGTCCTCCATCTGAATGTGCGAGTAGAAACCCGTGTTGAGGAAAGTTACATTTAAAAGTAATGCATTACCTGGTTTATTTTATTTTCATACTCTTTCATGTTTCTTTCATATTCCCTTTTAATATTTTCATGTTTTTAATGGGGAATTTTGCTTTGAAAACTCATAAGCTTATTAATTTTGATTTTACATTACACTAAATGTACTGACAATATAACCATCTCTTATTGTAAGATCAGTGCTATCAAGGCTAATATGTTTGCTGCTTCTATTGCTTCGTCTGCCATTTCTGATGTTTTTTTATTTGACCTGCCCATCTAAGGTATTTGATTTGTATCACTCTGCTATTCATAGTTTTCACGTGTCGTCACACCATTATAGGAACGTCCACCTGGAGGGCAAAACAAGGCTTTCCTCCATTGCCCGCCAGTCATTTTTAACAGGTTTGTAGTCAGTATTAATGTAGTAAGACAGTGATATTAAAAGACCAAATTCAATATACACCTTATTGATGTTGCATACTTTGTACAGAAAAGCAGATGAACACAGAATATTAATGCAACACAAGGTTTCTCATTAGGAGTTTTCCCCATTGAAACCCATTATAAACAAAACACGCTGCGTTCATAATCTGGGCTTATCCACTCACCTCTCTATAGTATGCATCATCAAAAAGGTGTAAACTAAATTTGATCTTTTAATATCACTGTTTTAGTAAATTACGGCACTTTAAGGGTGGGTTGCACTAATGCAGATTCTTTAGTCTGGTGTCGGTTCATCCCCATCTGCTGCTTGATCAGCTCTATAACGGTTTTACTGCGTAATTAATCTGTGTTTAAAATTAAGTGGTGCAACAACTCGATTTAAAATAAAAACCCTTATCAACAAGTCTTAAACTTTACTTAATTGAATCCTTATTGGTGCAACTCACCCTATAGTGTTTTTCATGTTAAGCGTTTTAAAAAAGTCCCGCTGTTTTTAATGATTGAAATACTGCAGCAGGTGCTGTATATGGATCATAAGTGCCCAAAACGTGCATCTTGTTCACATATTGTTGATTTAAGATAGAAATGTGACAGGCTTGTGCTGCATTTTTATGGAGTTCTATGGCGCTTTTGCCCTCCAAGGCTCCGCGACAGTCACGTGACGGAAAACTATGAATTGCTGATGTTTTAGACCAGCATGCTCATATTAGGACGAGGTCGGTTCCCTTGTCTCACTCCTCTCCGTGTGGAGGGCGGACACACCTCCACAAATGTCGTCCTGCATGGCTTGGAAGGGTGGGAGGCTTTAGACTTCTAGTCGAGGGCTGTGGGTGGGCAAAGATGTGCAGCGAAGCCTTCCTTTCGTGTAGCTTTTCATTTCGTTTTCCAAGCCATGACTTCGTAAGTAAACTCTGGGAAGAACGGGGCTGGTTGTTGGTGGCGCTCTGGCTGCAGGAACCATTCATCGAGGTGGCTTGTGGGCGGGCTCTTCCGGAGCCGATCAGTCTAAGCCCAGCTCACTCACTGCCTTGGTAAGTATTTTTATTTTTGAAATGTATAGGGAAGGTATCATTTAAGGAGAGACAAAGACATTTAACTTTCATAGACATTAGACATAACATTTCAAAGTACAATCTTTTCCCCCACAAACATCTTTTTATTCTTGCCTCTGCGTAATTGCAATCACATCATTCTCAAAAAAAAGCTCAGTGAGGAAGAAATTCTCCTTTTTAAGCCCCTCCTTACTGATTTATTTAGAGTTTTCATGAAGACAGAACAATCATAATCACTCCATCTGCATCCTGCCAATAATGTAATTAATTTGTTGGATATTTGTTAAATACACTATAAATTGGTAAAATGAAACCACACAAGTACCCAGATAGTAAGTTCTCTCTTTCTTATTTTCTTAAATGATTTCCACTTCCTGATTTACCAGTACCTCATTTTTTTACACATGGAAAATTCACAGAATGGTGATTTGTTTCTAGGCAGATATAAAGCCTCAAGATTGTACAAACCATTCAATTGGATTGTTAATTAATATTTTCTCCTTGAACTTTATGGTCATTTATAAGTGTGTCATGCAGTGTAACATCTATCTAAAGCCACGTTTCCACCGCAGGAACTTTCCTCAGGAACTAGGGACTTTGGAGTGGTACTCTGTGTGTTTCGAACGCAGGGACCAGGTTCTAAATCAGGGTTCCTCAAATCTGGTCCTGGAGGGCCACTGTCCTGCAGAGTTTAGCTCCAACCCTAATCATACTCACCTGAGAAAGCTAATCAAGGTCTTCAGGATCACTAGAAAAATCACAGGTAGTTGAGTTTAATCAGGGTTGGAGCTAAACTCTGCAGGACAGTGGCCCTCCAGGACCGCGTTTGAGGAACCCTAGTCTAAATGAAGTTCCGGGTAAAAATTTCCTCAGAAAGTCCCTGCTCACGAGGTAGTACTTTATCAAAGTCCAGGAACTTTCGGGGGTGGGACTTGGGTGCTGAACATGCTGATTGGTTGAGTTCACGCAGCATTTTATTTCAACCACCATTTTTAAAAGACTGTTGCGGTGCATGGATTAACAGTTGTTTGCTAATTGAATCAACAATGGAGTTTAAAAAAATATGACCGATGAACCGAAGCCGTCCCAGTGGGACACATTGTTCTGGGTAATTGTGGAGGTGGAAAACATGGCTTTACATCCATCATCTGAGATTAAATATTACATTTGGCTTCTTTTGGCATGTAAACGAAAACACTTCAGCATTTTGTCTTGTTTTAATGTTAAAAAGTACCTAAATGTATAGGATTTTCATATAAATGAATTGGTAACCAACAGCTTGGATTCATACATTTTAATAACTACAGCATTTTATTACAACATTTGCATTACATTCATTATATTTATTACAACATTTTTATTCAACATTGCCAAAAGTTGCACATATAACTGTAGTTGATGAACTAAATGAAATTCATAACTAAACAATAAATAATTGCATTTTTATTTAACACATCAATGTTCATTGATGCAACATTTTCTGTTAAAACTATGATGCAGTAAATATTACAGTTTTTATTACAGTTCATAAACTAACAGATTGTATTGGAGTAAAAGCTTGATACTATGGTTAAAATACATTTCTTATTTTCAGATCTACAGAACATCACCTGCATTGATTTATCACTGTACGCAATCTTCTTAATTTTCATTGATTCATCTCTTGTCTTCTTTGCATTTCTTCACTGGACCAAGGAAAAGTTTTGCCATACCAGCTTTCAGGTAACTCAGAGCATCTTTATTGGCTTCTTCAGCTTCAGCGGTTTTCCTCATTTCCTCCAGCTCTTTGGCCCAGTTTTCTTTCCCAGCCTCCCTCACTCTGGGGATGAAGAAGTCCAGATGCTGAAGAGTGAAGGCCGAGTCTGGCTTTAATGCAATCTGAGACAGATTCTTGATGTTCTTGTAGGCATTGAACAGAAGAATTTGCTTTTGGTCCTCAAGCACCTGCAGATCTTTGTCAAGATCATCCATTACAACTGAAAACCTCTTAGTTTGAGCTTTTTCATATTCCTTTTTTACTTCATCAGATTTCATCTCAACGTTTGAGGTGCTGATGACGTATTTCTTGTCTTCTTTGATGTGTTTGCTGTGATGGCACTTCCCTGTGCACACGGTGCAGTAGCCTTTTTTCATGACTTTACATTTGCTGGGATCAGAAACCCACCAGCAGTCGAACTCATGGCAGTTTTCCTGACAGACGGTGCAGGTTGTCGCTTTCCTGCTCTTCCATGACTTGCTCTCAATGGGCACCTTCATTTTGACAGTCTGTTTGAAACTAATGCTGAAGTTTGTATGCCTCTCAATCTTTTCCTTGTTTTGCCTCATTGTCTCCTGGATCTGAAGTTTTTCAGACTTCTTTGACTCTTTCTCTTCGACTCGCAGCTGTAAGTTGCAAATAAATGCTTCAAATTGAATGCGCTCAATCAGGACATCTGAAGTCAACTCTAAACTTCTTCTGTTCTTTTCATCCAGAGACTGAAGGAAATGCTTCATGCTGTCCATGCTGTCTTCCCAGGCGTCTCTTTGAGCACGAAGGTAACGTCTTTCAGTGTGACGGGCGTCCGCCTGCCGATTGTTGAATAAGAAATAAACAGGTTGGCCTTTTTTGTCTCGTCGGCAGGGGATTCTAGCCTTTTTAATGGCGCCGAGGACGTTTTTGGGTTCCATGCCATCAGCGTGTGTGATTAAAAACACTATGTTGTTCACAATGTCTTTGCCAAACAAAGATAAAACTGAACTGATAATGTAATGCTGTCTGTCTGAGAGACGATTCTTCGATGCTTGAATCACAAAACACACGGCGTCAACTTCACGAATGCCATCGTTGCTCTGAAACAGAGTGGCTAAATTCTCAGCAACTTCCAGATCTTTTTCCAGTCCTCTAGTGTCTCCATATCCTGGAGTATCAATGATGGTGAGTGATACAGGACTCTTCAGCGGACAGACCTCATACATGGTGATTTCAGAGGTTTGTGATTCTGATTGGTCTCTGGCTTCTTCTTCTGTGATTTCATACCATAGTTCTTCCTCAAACTTCACTTCTAGTAAGTAGTTGACCATGGTGTTTATGATGGTGGTCTTCCCAACACCAGTTTCTCCCACCAGCAGAACAATCTTGTTTTGTTTTCTGGTGGTTTTTTCCCCATAAGTCCATTTTCTGACTTTCCCATTATCATCAAGCACTTTTCTCTGTGTGTCTAGACGAAATCGTTTTGGAGGACCTTGATGAATCAGAGTTGATCTGATTGGTGGAGGACTGGGCTGTCTGTAAAATATGGAGTCAAATGTTTCTCAGAATATTTATGTAGCAAGAATTTTAGACTAGTAGTATCCATCAATAGACGGACAATGTAACATATATCTTTAACATGAACATATTAATTTAATGAAACAATATTTAATTCAATCCTTTCATTCATTAATTCATTCATCACTATTCTAAACTCATTGAGGTAAAACAATTGAATGTTGGGGGAAACTCGCATTGTGAAATAAATGTTTTTCTCCCATGCATGTTGGCCACAATTATTGGCACCCCTAGAAATTCTTATGACTAAAATGTCTCATTTACATTTCTCAATTTACATTTACATGAAATTGTCCACCCATGACTTCTTGTTTCACAGGAGTATAAATATGAGGAAACACAAAGGCCAAATTTCTTTAATAATCCATCACAAACAGTAAAACCACATAGTTCTGGGGCCTCATTTATAACCGTTGCGTGCGCACAAAACAGGCCCTGAAAGAGGCGTATGCCACTTCCGACGCATAAGTTGTGATTTATAAAAACAAACTTTTTGGAACGGGAAAATTTGCGCACCTGCAAGCAAACTCTGACCCATGCGTACAAACTCTTTTACTAGAGTGAGAAAAGTAATGAAGTAAGAACAATTTTAAACTCTGTTTTCATTTTGATATACACATTTACATTAATGTCCCAGTTTCATTAATGGCGATATGCACTTAAATTACATAAAGTCATTACTCAGAATTTAAACAAAAATTATATGAATTTAGATGTGGATGTGCTACTTTTGATAATTTTTTCCCCGTAACACGCTTAATGACAGCGAGGATTAAATATAGGCTAATTCTAATAATTCCTCTTTAAACTTAACTTATGTTATGGCAAAATATGTTTTAGCGAGAACGATGACGCACACTTACTTCGATATTACAGACTTCGATATTACAGATCTTCACAAGATTATGAAAAATTCCACTGTATTTGAAGGATACAACTTGAAGAAAAAGTTAAGATTTGCACGTTTCCTTGTTAAAATACTTTGTCAGAGTCAGACAATTGTATTTACACTGCAATAAATAAGTAGGCCTGTCTGTTTACATTAAAAAAGCCTAAACATCCTAAAAGATGTGTTCACATGACCAGCAAAACTGCATGAATTTGATTTGAATTGTTTAAAATGAACTAAATATTTTTAATTAAAATACCATTTGGCCCGTGGAAATAAATGTATCAAAATGCCAAGCGAGGCTGAAAATGCGGGCAATATGCTAATATTTCGTCTTGACGTCACATCGAAACGGCTTGTGATTCGTTTAAAAAACGATGTTTAATTGACTAAGAGTCGACTCTTACATTTGAGAGGCAATAACTTTATATACGCTGCACTTTCAGATTTAAAGCTTTGCGGGATGTTTTCATTCACTTAGAGCTATGTTACACACTACATGAAATGGAATTAAAAAACAAAATCCATATTAGGGGCACTTTAAATGTGAATATAAATGAATATTCTTACACACCAGCCTTTGTGTCGAGTGGCGTACAGTAAATACTGATCCAACAAGCCTAACTGGCTGAAGTCCCAAATGTGTCCCAATGTAATTTTGTATCTGAACAGTCTGAATAACAAAACAGGAACAACACTTTCATGCATGCATGTTGTCATAAATGTACTTCATGTAATCATTTATTTATAGTGTTAAATGGACTAAATGTATTAACCTGTCATGAAAAAAAGAACTATATATAAAATGCTGTTTTTTTATCATTCTAATCAATCTAGTCAATTAGTAGTCATTAATTTAAGCCATTATTCAACTAATCATACATTTATATATATTAAACATAATTTAATATATATGGGCCTAATAGCTCATTCAACACTGACATAAAGCTTGCTGCAAAGTACCGGGAAAAGTAATGATTATGAATATGTCAGAAAAAAACAGCAAGGAGACATTTTAATTATTTATTGATAAACGAATGTGTTTTCTGAGTCAGTATCGGCTGCAAAGATGTTGGCGACGAATGTTTGAATTTTCTGCCCGACATACTACTTACCTCAAGGACCAGCCGTTAGCAATCTGACTTCGCCAGTTCCTGTGGATTTTTTTTTCTGCAATAATTTTTTTGTTTACTAAGCCTCTAACGTTTAGTGGATTATTAGGCCTACTAAACTAACATTTGATCTCATGACTAAGTCCCACAATCTCTTTTTAGATTAAACTCTTTACATATTTGAAATATGAATGAAAAACGTCCTCACCTTGAAGAGTTTCTTTGCTTGAAGTTCTTGTGTTGATATTCACTGATGACTTTTATAGTTTTACTCTCTCATGTCCAATTAAAAACCTGCTGGCATTGCTGGAGGAGGAGGAAAGGGGAAGTACAAACCCACATACTGCACATACATAACCACACATTTTGAGAAAAAATATTTGCACATATAAGTTCAACAAAAAGGCAATAGAAAATTACTCCTTCACAGTCTGTGACACTAGAAATATTCAAATGAAAACATTCCCTTACTGCTGACTAATGAAGAGAAAACAGCGTAAAATGTGACGTGATGGTGAATGAATATTAGGCAATAAGTAACTACAGAGAGAAATTAAGCATTTAAAAGAAATGAAGAAACAACAAAGTACAAGACACACACACACACGTAAGCTGCTATTAAGAAGTCAAAACAGATTTAAAGATAGTAAAAGATAACTCCATGCCATCTTTTACTTCCACATTTGACGTTTGCCATCCTGGAATAACACCAAACTGGTGAAACCTGTGTGAGCTTGACAAATCAACCAGTCTATAGGTCAACAGTTAACACTAAATAACTCCTGCTTAGTGAAACAAACTTAAATAAAAACAAAATATATCATGAGACCTTTACTCTTACAACTTATAGTTAATACTAATGAAAGTAAGTTAACACTAACATTTTGGAAATACCAATTCTGGAAGAAATGACACATTTTGCCTTAATGCCTGTGATTTTGTGAAGTTTTTTTTTTTTTTAAACGTAATGTGGCTCAAACGTTGAAATAATTCTCACATTTATCTGCTATAAATGAATTTATGAAGTTATAACATTGTCAATTAATGTCAGTCAAAGAGAGTGCTGTTGTTACAACCAATCCCACTGCCGCTGACAGTACAACATTACAGAAAACATTACATTTGGCACAAACACTTGTTTTGTTCTTATTAGCAATTATTTTTTACTCAACTTCTGAACCACATTGCCCTCATAAGAAAGCGAAAGTTCCAAAAGGTTTGAAAGTCTGTCACACACCCTGATTTTATCCTCTGAGGTATGTAACCAGTTTTTACCTCAAGCGGTCTTGCCCCACACACACACACACACACACAAAATGCCAAAGCAAACAAAGTCTGTGAATAACTACGTATGCATTTTTTATTTTATTTTTTTTACAGTATTGAAATGAAGCCAGTCAGCATTGTTTGTGGTCAGAGTTTTTCCTGCATAGAGAGTTATGAGACAAGAAGTTTCTTGCCGCCTCCGGCTGTTGTCGACAAACCCCAGACAGGCAGTCACATGCTCAGATTAAGCCTGTCGCGATAATGAAATAATCCGAAAAATATATCAGTTCCACATGATCCGTCAGAAATCATTCTAATATAATGATTTGCCGCTTCAAAGTCCCTCTGCTGCGGCTGTCAACCATTCTCCGTGCACCATTCAAACTCTCGTAAGACTCCCTCCAATATCATATACACTCACCTAAAGGATTATTAGGAACACCTGTTCAATTTCTCATTAATGCAATTATCTAATCAACCAATCACATGGCAGTTGCTTCAATGCATTTAGGGGCGTGGTCCTGGTCAAGACAATCTCCTGAACTCCAAACTGAATGTCAGAATGGGAAAGAAAGGTGATTTAAGCAATTTTGAGCATGGCATGGTTGTTGGTGCCAGACGGGCCGGTCTGAGTATTTCACAATCTGCTCAGTTACTGGGATTTTCACGCACAACCATTTCTAGAGTTTACAAAGAATGGTGTGAAAAGGGAAAAACATCCAGTATGCGGCAGTCCTGTGGGCGAAAATGCCTTGTTGATGCTAGAGGTCAGAGGAGAATGGGCCGACTGATTCAAGCTGATAGAAGAGCAACTTTGACTGAAATAACCACTCGTTACAACCGAGGTATGCAGCAAAGCATTTGTGAAGCCACAACACGCACAACCTTGAGGCGGATGGGCTACAACAGCAGAAGACCCCACCGGGTACCACTCATCTCCTCTACAAATAGGAAAAAGAGGCTACAATTTGCACAAGCTCACCAAAATTGGACAGTTGAAGACTGGAAAAATGTTGCCTGGTCTGATGAGTCTCGATTTCTGTTGAGACATTCAGATGGTAGAGTCAGAATTTGGCGTAAACAGAATGAGAACATGGATCCATCATGCCTTGTTACCACTGTGCAGGCTGGTGGTGGTGGTGTAATGGTGTGGGGGATGTTTTCTTGGCACACTTTAGGCCCCTTAGTGCCAATTGGGCATCGTTTAAATGCCACGGCCTACCTGAGCATTGTTTCTGACCATGTCCATCCCTTTATGACCACCATGTACCCATCCTCTGATGGCTACTTCCAGCAGGATAATGCACCATGTCACAAAGCTCGAATCATTTCAAATTGGTTTCTTGAACATGACAATCAAGTCAAGTCAAGTCAACTTTATTTATATAGCGCTTTTTACAATGCAGATTGTTTCAAAGCAGCTTCACAGTGTTAAACAGGAAAATAATGAACAGAATTTGATTCGGCTGTACAGCCGCTCAATGAGTTCACTGTACTAAAATGGCCCCCACAGTCACCAGATCTCAACCCAATAGAGCATCTTTGGGATGTGGTGGAACGGGAGCTTCGTGCCCTGGATGTGCATCCCACAAATCTCCATCAACTGCAAGATGCTATCCTATCAATATGGGCCAACATTTCTAAAGAATGCTTTCAGCACCTTGTTGAATCAATGCCACGTAGAATTAAGGCAGTTCTGAAGGCGAAAGGGGGTCAAACACAGTATTAGTATGGTGTTCCTAATAATCCTTTAGGTGAGTGTATTCCCGTTATAATACTTGATCTGTAATTAACCCCTTAACTGTCACTCCCCTTTTTGAGAATAGACGTGAAAATGCACTATCCAAACTTAAATGGTTGTAATTCAAGAATGCTTTGGAATACAGACATAAGTATCAAAAAGTTATGGAAGTTTAAATTTACTGTAAACTAAAATGTACAGTACTAAATAGTTTTTATTTTATATCAAATATATATTTTACAAAATATTTTTTACTCTAAAATCACTATAAAATCAAAGCCATATGTCTACCCAAGTTGTGTTTGAAGTTGATATCACAAAAATTGAAGTTCCCATGAGATTTTGTTTAGGCGTAATACCAAAAATAGCCACCGGGTGACTCACATATTCCATTGAATTTTGTTTTGATGCATTCTCCTTTGACAAATTAATACATTTCTATCTAAATATCACTTTTATCACAACATATGGAACCTTGAGACTTTCAGACAATATGTGTTTTGTCAAGATTAGAAAATGTTTTGACTATAAAATAGTTAAAATAAATGTTGTAATATGAAACATAACGACGCCCAATAGGGGAGGAGTCTGCTAAAATAATTTAGAGTACCGTTTCCATGGTAACACAACGTCAAATTTCAAAACGGGTTTCACAGCTCAATTTTGAGGTTGTAAGCTTTCAAAGGATACCTTATTTATGATAATTACTAAAATATGTGATATAAAAAGTGAGGCGTTAACAGAACGTTCTCGTACGGTTTCCTGTTAGTCAATTTAATTCGGGACTGCGCTGGAACATATCTTGTACATTCCCATAACGTTTGCAGGACCATTTGAGGGAGCCAACCTAGAATGTTATATTTTGGTCCTATTTAGGTCCTTCCATCATGGTTACTAAATGCTTTCAGAACATGTTTGTGTGAATCAGTGTACACTGGGCTGCTTTGCAAATGAGGGTCAGTAAAACACAGGATTTGCACAAAAGTTGCTTCTCAAAGATGGATCAATACCAACTGTTTGTCCAACTTCATATTCAGAACATGTAAGTACCGGATGTAATATTTTGTGAATGTACGCAAATCGCCTTTGTGAATGTGCTGTCAGCTGACAGCTAATGTGGCTAAAGTTACCATTGCCTCTGAATGTATTCACAGAGATCTATGTAATTAGTTTTATTTTTAAAAAGCAATAAATGTGTGCTTCTGAATTATACAGGCAGTGAGCAGTTTTTGGGCTAAAAATAACAAGTTCTGGTCTCTATGAATACAGTAAAAGAGAATGGTAGCTTTAGCCACATTAGCACATTCAGAAAGGCGAGTTGCAAACACACACATTACAAAGTGCCGTACTTGCGTGTTCTGGATATTAATTGATCCATCTTTTGATCCAACTTTGAGAAGCAACTTTTGTGCGTTTTACTGACCCTCATTTGAAGCGGCAGCAAAGCAGCCCAGTGTACATTGACTCACACAAACGTAAATGTGATAAACCTAAATAGGACCAAAAATTAACATTCTAGACTGGTCCCCTAAAGGTCCTGCGAACTTAGTGTAGAGGGAATGTCCTATAGTAATGGTCCCCTAAACATTCCCAGAACGTCCTGAATGTTCTGTGAAGGTCCGCCAAATAACGTCCCCCAAACCTTTAAAGAACTCCACATCATGACCGTCTCTGAACGTTCTAGGATTTGACTTCAGGTCTGAGAACCAGGTCCGGGTGGGCAAGTAAGGCACAACCATCAAGACCTGGTCCTCGTCCTCCCGGACCTTGCACAGTGTCTGGACGTGTAAGCCCTGGGGTCAGCTGTGGGCCAGTGCATCCATGCCTAGGGTCCACTCGGTCAGGGAATAGAAAAACTGGCAGTGGGAGGACTCCTGGGAGGCAAACAGGTCTACCTGTGCATCCCCAAATTGACTCCAGATCAGCTGAACCACCCAGGGATGGAGTCTCCATTCTCCCAGAAGCATGAGCTGTTGTGAGAGAGCATCTGCCACACTATTAAGCTCACCTGGAATGTGAATGATGCGGAGCAACCTAAGTCGATGCTGAACAAGAAGAAGAGATGGTGGGCGAGTTGTGACATGCGGTGTGAGCGCACCCCGACTTAGCAGTTAATGTACGCAACTGTCGCAGTGTTGTCCGTACAGACCAACACGTGCTTACCCTGAAACAACGGTTAAAAGGCGAGCGGCACTGCCAGTAACTCTAGGCAATTGGTATGTCATTGCAGTAGAGTGCGTGTCCAGGAGCCTGAAGCTGCATGTCTATTGCACACAGCGCCCCAGCCTGTTCTGGAGGCATCTGTTGTAACAACATTCCTGGACACTTGTTCTAAGAGCACTCCAGCTCATAGAAAGGCAAGGTCTGACCACGGGCTGAATGTTTGATGACAGATTGGTGTGATGGTCCCATGGAGCATGCCGCGGGACCATCTCTGGACTTGGCCGTGTAGCCAGTTCTGAAGCGGTCTCATATGCATCAATCCGAGCAGTGTTACCACAGCTGTGGTGCCATATGCCCCAGGAGCCTCTGAAATTGTTTCAGTGGAACCACTGTCTTCCCCTTGAATGTATTCAGGCAGTTGAGCACTCACTGCGCATGCTTGTTGGTGATACACCTCATCATATTGAGTCCAACTCGCTTGCTTTTCTCCCAGTTGACTCGAAGCCCCAGATGGCTGAGGTGCCTTTCCTGTGCACCAGGTCCTTGTGTTCGCATAACAGATCTTGAGAGTGAGCTAGAATGAGCCAGTCGTTGAAATAGTTTAGAATGCGAATGCCTACCTCCCACAGCGGGGTAAGTACAGTCTCTGTGACCTTGGTAAGCATAAAGGGGAGGACCTTGTACTGGTATGCCTGACCCTTGAAAGCAAACCGAAGAAATGGTCTGTGTCAAGGTAAAATCGAGACATGAAATTACATGTCCTTCAGTTTGATCACTTCAAACCAATCCTGAGGGGCAAACGCACATGAGGATGGGTTTCTGCGTAAGCATCTAGAACGGGAGCTTGTGAAGGGTCCAATTCAAGAAACGCAGACCCCAGATTGGCCATAACCCACTGCCTTTCTTGGGTACGATGAAGTACGGGCTTTAAAACCCTGACTTAATCTCGGCTGGAGGGACAGGCTCTATTGTTTACGCAATAGAGGTGGAGGGGGGGAGTGAGTGTGGTGTAACACTTACCTGGCTCTGTGGGTCCCATAAGGGACTGGCTAGGGAGGCATGAGGAAGTAGTGCATCGTCGAAAGCGCAAGTGAGGAAGCAGAGCATCGCTTACTACCAACGCACATCCTGTATGACCCGGAGAGTGAGGAAACTGCTCTTTCTTTGAGAATTTGGGTAAGGAACCAAAACTGAACAAAATAAACTCCACCCGGCCCTCCTCTGGGGGAAGGAGCGGTGCATTCACCACCTCCTGGAAAAGAGCGGTCCCCTTCATTACAGCTGGGGGACAGGCTGCATTGCATTCCTGCAGGGGGCTCAATGTCGTGGCTGAGTTGTGCCGGAGCTCTTCTTTTTGGTGTTGATGCCGCATGGGGACGACCTTGCTGATGAGCAGAGGTGTCACGCCAGGGCAGAATGTTTGCCTAATTTGCTAAATATTTTATTTTACCTGGATATTTTCATTTCCTAATTAAATGAAATGTAAAGTTAGTGTATTGGCTGAATAACTTGGTTGATTGACTGACTACATTTTGTATACAAAAAAGTAAAGACTATCTAAGGTCTCATGGTCCCACCCCTTGCTAATGCGCCAAATGGTTTAGTCCATCTGCACGCATTTTGTTTATGCTAGTTAGCTGAGCATCTGGTGGAGCGCAAACTTTTGCTGTAGAAATGTCTCTCAAAGAAAGCCAAATCAGGCTACCAAAAAAGAAAGGAAAGACAGGAGAAGGAAAGAAAACACAATGAGGGGAAACAATTGGTAACTGACTTATTTTCAAAGAAAGGTAATCACAAACTAGAACACGAAATCTATAGTATTGAATATCTCCACGATCGTTAGTGCTAAAAATGAACTGAGACAACCCATTGTTGACAAGTCCCCCCAATAATTAGAAATGGCCAAATTGTCCCCCCCCCAATATTTGAAATTCTTGCACTGCTCTCCTGCACTCCATTATGCAGAGCTCTGTATGTTAGGATGACAAAAAGGTTTAAAAGTTAAATTTTTAGTCTGGTCTGCATCAGGTCTAACAGCGCTCGTCAATGTCAAAATGATTGAGATGGCCAATCAAATCAAAGTAGGCGGGTTTACGTTCTCTTTTGGCTTGTTCACAGTCTTCACACAGACAAGCGCATCAAGCTATCGCTTAATGCCGTTGCAGGGACTCTATTCTTTTCGGTGAAATCACAAAACAAAATGTGTCCATGCTCTTAATATACAATCATTGAACATCTTTGATTTTAATGAAGAAAAAAAAACTATATGAGGGCAGGTTTAGAACCTGTAACCTTCGACAAGGTTTACAAAAATAAATGTATTTATGTATTTATTCACTAAAGGGAAGAATCTTGAGACTAACGATATATTTGATGCAAATTAATGCAAATATTATTTGCAAATAGTCCCAAAATGATTATTTCCCAACTAGAATTAGACCTAGATTTTCGTTCACTGTTCTTTTTCTTTATGCTTTACAAAAATAAAATAAAATTTGGTCCCCCCCAATGCTCAATAGATGATTACGGCCTTGGGTAAAGGCTAAATAAATAAACCGTACACTAACAATGCTGTTTGTATACAACACACCATTATAATAGCCTAATTTGAAACATGTTTAATTTTAAATTAATAGGCTATAATATCTAAAATTAGCAATGATAGGCTAATCAGTGTCATAGGTGGCTTGGTAGCTCATAGTTAGCTACATATCATGTCATTTGAACATTATATTTATGTCAGATATGGCATTAATATTAGGCTACCTTCAGTGGCATTTACTCCAATGTCATGAATAAGCGATCTGTTCCTTTTGGAACATGGGGGCCCATCAGGACTGCCTATATGCATAGGGCCCGGGATCTTGTCCTATGCCCCTGCTAATTGCCTCCGCATCTGGACTGCCGAGAACAGCTAGGCAAAGTCCTCAACAGCGTCGCAGAAGAGGCCACTTTTTTATTGACAAAATGGCACTCAAACTAATCAATTAATCTTAACTTGGGTTTTCTGAGTAAACAAGTTATAGTATGTAAATGGTGCATAATACTAGATTTTTACAATTAAGTTAAGACATTAAGTTAAGTTAAAAAAAATAATCAAAATTGTCAATACTTTATTTGAACATTCACCCAACAAACAATCTTGTTCATTTAAAATCTGTCCGGCATTGTTAATTTTATTTTTTTAATATTTCAGCTGTTGTTGCATTTATTAAAAAAGTTTGGGAACCGCTATATTGCATTTCATTTTATCATTACAGTAAGAAAAACTAGTTGAGTGAACCAACACCGTAAATGTTTTGGCTTAAGGAGTCAGTGTATGTAGATAAATGAGAATAATGTGTTTATTATTCATTTGTTAGTAAATGTAACACTACTAGCAGTCATAAACAATAGATATTGTGTCACTGCAAATCATCTGTACACTGTTGCTGATTGAAATCATAACATCAAAAAATCAATTTTCTCTTTTTGTAGATCACGATATGATGCCATCCTAATGAATCCAGGTCCTCCAGCGCTTTACCAACTGAACACAGAAAGAAAATATATTGATGGGAATGATAGAAAGGTCAGACGGTGGACATATGGAAGAAGAGACAGAAACAAGCAGAACAAAGTCATACTGATGGTGGGAGAAACCGGCTCTGGGAAAACCACCATCATCAACACCATGATCAACCACTTACTGGGAGTGAAGTTTGAGGATCAAGAGTGGTATGAAATCACAGAAGAAGAAAAACATGAAGATCAATCACAATCCCAGACACGTGAGAGCACTGTTTATGAGGTGTTTGTTGAAGAAAACCCAACATCTCTGACCATCATTGACACTCCAGGATACGGACACACTGAAGGATACGAGAAAGATGGAGAGATCTGAGAGTATCTGAGCAGATTATTTTCAGATGAGGATGGGATTGATTATATTGATGCAGTGTGTTTTGACTCAGAATCGTCTCTCTGGAAAAGAGCTTTACATATTTTACTCAGTTCTGTCTCTGTTTGGTAGAGATATAGAGAACAACATTGTGTTTCTACTCACACATTCAGATGGAGGACCTCCAACAAATGCTCTCAATGGCATTAAGAAAGCAGAAATACCCTACAGAAGAGATGAAGACAATGAACCCGTTCACTTCTTATTCAACAACCAACAGAAAGAGAAAAGAGACGAACGGTACGAGCGAGTTTTGAAATCAGCCTGGGAAATGGGAGAAGAAAGCATGAATGAGTTCTTCACACTCCTGGAAGAAAAGAACAGAAAAAGTGTTCAGATGACATTAGAAGTTCTGAATGAGCGAAGACAACTTGAGGCCTGTGTCTCTAATCTGAGGCAGCGAATCAATGAGAAGGATAAAAAAACTGAAGAATTGAATCAGATTCAGAAAGCCATCGAAGAGAACAGAGACAAGATTGAGAGATGTGAAAACTTTTAGTTTACAGTGAAGAGAAGTTTCAAAGAAAAAGTCCCCATTGAAAATGTAAAACGAAGGCACAGAAACGCAACCTGCTGCTCCGTCTGTCGGTAAAACTGCCATGAATGGGACTGTAGCCGTGCAATAAGTCCCTTTTGGTGTAATGTCATGAAAAATGACCACTGCACTGTGTGTAAGTGTCATTACAGCAAACACGTCAGAGAGAGGAAAAAATATGAGACAAAGACGAAGGACGTCATTATGACATTTGATGAGCTCAAAAAGGAGTATGAACGCACAGATGACCGACCTGAAACCAGCTTTAAAAAAAGAAACATATGAAGATACTAAAAAGGAACATGAAAATATCACAGAAGAGTCTAAGAAGAAATTAGACATAGAAGAAAAACTGATCCGTGATCTGGAGAAGATTAAAAATGAAATCTGCATTCTTCTGCATGAAGCTTATAAGAACGTCATGAGTCTGTCTGAGATCGCTTTAAAAGCCAACAGTGCTTTCACTCTTCAACATCTGGAGTTCCTGATTCCCAGACTGAAGGACGAGGGAAAAGATGAATGGATGAAGAACCTGGAGGATCTGAGGAAAGCTGGAGAAGAGAAGAAAAACAAGAGGGCTTTACAGCATGTGAAGGATTTTTTCAGTCGTTCAACTGGTAAAAAAGAATAAATACACAAATCTAAACATTCAACATGAAAATGCAGAACAAATGCTGATCCATTCACTTACAAAAGTATCATTATGAATATATGAAATCTCTTATTTTATTGCTCAATTAAAATAGTGTAAAGAGCAAAACATACGTTGTGCAAAAGATAATTTCTCAACATTTTAATTGAATTTGTATTGAGTTAATCATTTGAGTGGTATACCTTTCTCTTTTTCTTAACTTTTATCAGTTAACACGTATCTTAATGAAATGTTTGTATGATTGAATTTACAGTCATCTGTGTGAACTAACCATAGTAAAGCCTCTGCTTACCATATGGTCAGCAACAATGAATTGACTGCAAATGAACACATTTTCTATAAATATATCTCAAATAAAATCTTGTTTTCTCATTACTCTGTTTTGTTGCTCTTGTATGATAAACTTCTTGTGATGTTCCTGACTTTGGATCTACTTAAAAAGTTAATTTTGATGATGAAATCCTCTCAGTATCAGCGATTCACAAGTTTTATTTTGAATATCCTGATTATAGCCTTAAGCCTGATTATAGCCCTAAAAAAAATATTGGCTAAGATATTGAGCAAGTGTGATATCCTGATGGAGCTTAAAGAGAGACCCATCAACACTGGATTCACACTCAGTTTTGAGCATCATATTGATTTATGAAAGCAAGGCCGTAATTGAGTGCTCGGATTTGATAAAATGTGCCACTTGTTCTGAAACTCAAACATGGATGGAATTGGGTAGCTGGATGGATGGTTGGATGGATGGATGGATGGAATTGGGTAGCTGGATGGATGGTTGGATGGATAGATGGATGGAATGGGGTAGTTGGATGTATGGATGGACATAATGGGTTGGTAGTTGGATGGATGGATGGATAGATGGAATGGGGTGGTTGGATGGATGGAGGGGTGGTTAGATGGTTGGATGGAATTGGGTGGTTGGATGGATGGATAGAATAGGGTATTTGGATGGATGGATGGAATGGGGTAGTTGGATGGATGGATGGATAGATGGAATGGGGTGGTTGGATGGATGGAGGGGTGGTTAGATGGTTGGATGGAATTGGGTGGTTGGATGGATGGATAGAATAGGGTATTTGGATGGATGGATGGAATGGGGTAGTTGGATGTATGGTTGGATGGATGGATGGAATGGGGTGGTTGGATGGATGGAGGGGTGGTTAGATGGTTGGATGGAATTGGGTGGTTGGATGGATGGATAGAATAGGGTATTTGGATGGATGGATGGAATGGGGTAGTTGGATGTATGGTTGGATGAATGGATGGAATGGGGTGGTTGGTTGGATGGATGGAATGGGGTGGTTGGATGGATGGAATGGGGTGGTTGGATGGATTAAATGGGGTGGTTGGATGGATGGTTGGATGGATGGATGGAATGGGGTGGGGTGGTTGGATGGATTGCAGTTTCACAAACAAACAGTGGGTAGGGTTTGTGAGGTTTTTTTTTTTTTTTGCAAGACACAATACATATTAAATAATAAATCATCATAGATAATAAACCAAGAGACCAAATTAATAGATGGTACTAATAGTATTGGGGTAATGAACTAGTCTAGGTTCAAGGATGGTTAAAGAGAACTACAAAATATAAATTGGAAGGGAGTAAGAATCCTTTGTGTGGTAGATTAAGACTGTAAAAGCAATATCAAAATTATTAAGAATATTACAATTTTTAACAATATTAAAATTTAAATAAAATGAGTATTTTTCCATTACTCTAATAAATAATCTTTGACCAGTGGAAATTAACCAGTTTCATTTCAATTGCTCAAAGTTAATCAATACAATGCCAGAAATCATTCAATTAACAAAACTATCTCAGAAATTCAAATTTACACTGAAAATTATGTTTAATCATAATTAAACATCAAACACAATTCAACTCTTGAGCAGAAGGTCTCTCAGCCTTCAAAATGACCAACACTAGTTAAATACAAAAATTAAGCCTCACCAATAAAATGAAGCAGAGGCACTGGATGACGCCACTTCAGTTGATAAAAGATGACGTAAAAGTATTATAGCAAACGTAAAACTGCCTTGATAAGGAATCGCATGTCAAAACACCATGAACGTTCAACAATTCCTTTATAAATTAACAAGGAGAAGTCGCTTGACTCATTAATATTAATAAAGTTGGCACCATTACTTCAGCTAAGCTAACTCATATTATTTGAGCAGTTGGCTATTGTCTATCAAGTCAAGTCAACTTTATTTATATAGCGCTTTTTACAATGCAGATTGTTTCAAAGCAGCTTCACAGTGTTAAACAGGAAAATAATGAACAGAATTTGATTCGGCTGTACAGCCGCTCTGGAGAAAACTGGTCAGTCATCTAGCTCGTTTCAATTGTCATATAGAGACAATGTGGGCAGATCAACAGTATTTACAACTAAATTCATAAATGTATTTATTTATTTCCCTTAATAACACATTGGCTGATGCATCATCATCCTTGCACATGCTAAACTTAATCTAAATATAGAGCGGTATTTTCCCCCATCTTCTCTATATCTTATATGTGATTGTAATGTGATTGGTGTACATATGATGATAATACCTCACAAAGCAATATTGAAGAATATTTATTAACATGGTCAAACTGAAGACCAAAAAACAATAAAATCTGAACATAACATAAAATAAACTATTAATATTAAGTCATCCACTGCTCCTGAGTCAATGTTCAGGTCTCCGTCCCTGCTAATTTCTCCACTGAACAAGCGACAGCATCCAGGTAAGAACACCTGCACAGAAACAACACACACACACACACAATGAGATTAAAATGATTATATGATTGTTCAGGGAAACAATAATTTGCATCCAGTATTCAACAGTCTATCTATTTATTTTTGCATGTATACAGTAAGTATACAGCTTGTCCTGGGTCGACATCTCATTCAGTAACATTAGGCAGTTTGGATTTACACTCACCTAAAGGATTATTAGGAACACCTGTTCAATTTCTCATTAATGCAATTATCTAATCAACCAATCACATGGCAGTTGCTTCAATGCATTTAGGGGTGTGGTCCTGGTCAAGACAATCTCCTGAACTCCAAACTGAATGTCAGAATGGGAAAGAAAGGTGATTTAAGCAATTTTGAGCGTGGCATGGTTGTTGGTGCCAGACGGGCCGGTCTGAGTATTTCACAATCTGCTCAGTTACTGGGATTTTCACGCACAACCATTTCTAGAGTTTACAAAGATTGGTGTGAAAAGGGAAAAACATCCAGTATGCGGCAGTCCTGTGGGCAAAAATGCCTTGTTGATGCTAGAGGTCAGAGGAGAATGCGCCGACTGATTCAAGCTGATAGAAGAGCAACTTTGACTGAAATAACCACTCGTTACAACCGAGGTATGCAGCAAAGCATTTGTGAAGCCACAACACGCACAACCTTGAGGCGGATGGGCTACAACAGCAGAAGACCCCACCGGGTACCACTCATCTCCACTACAAATAGAAAAAAGAGGCTACAATTTGCACGAGCTCACCAAAATTGGACAGTTGATGACTGGAAAAATGTTGCCTGGTCTGATGAGTCTCGATTTCTGTTGAGACATTCAGATGGTAGAGTCAGAATTTGGCGTAAACAGAATGAGAACATGGATCCATCATGCCTTGTTACCACTGTGCAGGCTGGTGGTGGTGGTGTAATGGTGTGGGGGATGTTTTCTTGGCACACTTTAGGCCCCTTAGTGCCAATTGGGCATCGTTTAAATGCCACGGCCTACCTGAGCATTGTTTCTGACCATGTCCATCCCTTTATGACCACCATGTACCCATCCTCTGATGGCTACTTCCAGCAGGATAATGCACCATGTCACAAAGCTCCAATCATTTCAAATTGGTTTCTTGAACATGACAATGAGTTCACTGTACTAAAATGGCCCCCACAGTCACCAGATCTCAACCCAATAGAGCATCTTTGGGATGTGGTGGAACGGGAGCTTCTTGCCCTGGATGTTCATCCCACAAATCTCCATCAACTGCAAGATGCTATCCTATCAATATGGGCCAACATTTCTAAAGAATGCTTTCAGCACCTTGTTGAATCAATGCCACGTAGAATGAAGGCAGTTCTGAAGGCGAAAGGGGGTCAAACACAGTATTAGTATGGTGTTCCTAATAATCCTTTAGGTGAGTGTATATGCTGTTTAATGTTGATGATCGCGATTATTTTACATACGCATATGATTACATATGACATTGCTTGTTTCTGCTTCTTCTTCGTCTGTGTTTTGATCATGAGATTGTACCGTATAACAGTGTAAACACTGAAAACTCTGTTTGGCGGGGAAAGAGTTAATATGGATAAAATCAAGACAACGTTTTTTTCCCCCTTGACTATCCTGTTTTAATCAGACATACAGCTATTATAAGATGTAAAATAGGTTTGGTTATGTGTCAAAATTTCATGTCGACTTTAATATTCTCATAAGAATAACATGTACAAATAAAATCCTTAAAAAATTTGAGTGAATTCATTGCCTCAGTGTGATTGACCGATCCATTTCCATGAGTTAGATCAGGGTTTCTGCAGGTTTTATGAAGGTAAATTAAAGAGCATTTAAGGAAGGGAACATAACACGTGAATATGTGCTCTAAAGCACACGATGAGTTGTATTAGTGACACTTCAAAGTTTGAAAATACAATTTCCCCCATAACCTTTTAATTAATTGTACAATAAGTTGCTTAAAGTTTGAGAGAAGAAATGTGATCTTGTGAAAGTGATTTTATGATTAAAACAAGGACAAAAATCTATTAAAATCTTAATTGAAAAGTAGTTTTCATACCCAATGACAGATATTTGGTCTTGTTTTAAGCATTAACTCACTTAATTTTGTTCAGTTTCTCAGAAAACAAGACTTAATTTCTTCATTTTGCATGCCAAGTAAATGTATCTTGATTTAAGGATGTTTTGAATTTGTACAGGAAGACAAAAATCCCAAAGAAGAGCATCATTTTTTTAGTGCATGCAATTTAATTTTGCAATAAAGTTTAGTTTTATTTTTGTAGTTTTTTTGTTTCACAGTTTATTCTGTTTTCATTTTTCTGGATTCTGCTTTATTGGTTTAATTATATTTTACTGACTTTCGTTCATCTTCGGAATCGGAACACAAATGAAGATATTTTTAATGAAATGGGAAAGATTTCCAGCCCTCCATTGACAGTCTAAGCAACTTCCACTGACGCTTCAAAACGTTCATAAAGAGATCGTAAAAATAATCCATGAGAATCAAGCGTTCTATGCCAAATTTTCTGAAGAGACTCGATGGCTTTATATGATGAAGGAAAGTCTTATGGATTTGGAACGACATTAGGGCGAGTAAATGATGACAATTCTCATTTTTGGGTGAACCAACTCTTTAAGTGTGTGACCTACTTTTGATTTATTCATCCAAAATTTGAAAATGTTTTATGATTGGATTCTGCCATTCTGTCCACATTTTCTGCATCACAGAAATCACAGGGCCCATGATATTAAATTTAAGACTTTCTGATACAATTTAAGACATTGAACTGTGGAAGGTCCAATTAAGACCAGCGGAAACCCTGTAGGTGTACATTTTTTAATCCAAAGGCTAATTAAATGAAATCATAGTGCTGGTATTACAGCATATCTTCAATTAAAATATAGACAATAAAGTATGTCTGTCATAGAATTAATCAACCTGCTTGTTTATTCTGCTTTGACTGTCATCACCAGTTGTTCAGTTATTCAAGTAAAATGTCAAAACTCATATACCGTTTTTATACCACATAATCCTTTTGTCTACAATAAGTGGTAACGGCTGATCTCTAAAATGGACAGATTTAACATGATAAATGTTATCATTCTACCTGCACAGAGAAGCTGATAGACTGAAGATGAAGCCGTAACTGTTGCTCCACTTGTAGTTGAACCCGTGGCCATATTGGTCGCTGATGTTGCTGCCATTGTGGTTGTAGCTCCAGTGGTTGTGGTTGTGTCTGGATTGTCCGTGAATGCGGTATCAGACATTGTTGTTGTGGTGCAGTGACAGCCGTCGAAGAGCAGGAGAGCAGTTACAGCAAAAAGAGCCAAATACGCCATCTTCCTTTGGGAAATAAACGTCGGTTGAACCACGCTGAACAGGCAAATATTTGAGCTGATTTGATCATACTGAAGTGTAGCTGGATTTTAATCACACTAAATATTACATATTTATTTTAGAATATAAATTACCACAGTTGTTTGATGTCTTCTGATTAAATGGTTCCAGAAAATAATATCAGCGTTAGTCGTCCACAGGGAAATCGCTTCTGCCCCAAAAATATTTCATTTTGAAATAAGTTATGAGTATAAATTATACAAATGCAATAGCTAATCAGTTATTAATCTGGATAAATGCATAATCCATTAATAAAACTCTAACTCTAACAGACAAAAATGCATGTTTGAGCCGTTTTAACTGAAAGTAACTTGCACTGACATATCTCTATAATGTTTTGTCTCAAGATGCACATCAGTAATGTTTTTTTCTAAGACACATTTATAAAATGTACTTGAAAGCCCTAATTGAAGAAGCCCTAATCCTGCGTGTTAAATAAACACAAACTGTACTTTGGTAGAGTCTAAGTCACATTAAACTGCTTACAATATTAGAAAAGCTCATGAAGGCTCACATACCTGCAGTCGTCTGTGTCTGTCGTTGGTCGGCCGGTGTGTGAGGTTTATAAGTGTCTGTGTGAGCAGTCAGATCTGTGATCACTGTGGAAACCTCTCTCTGACCCGCTGGATAATTGTGCGTTTGGCATTGAAGGATGGGATTGTGTTTCAGTGCTTCCTCTTTTTTCTTATTGTTCTGATGTTAGAAGTGATTTCCGTCCTCTAGCAACAGACAGAGCCGTGTATCAACACTGACCTCATCAATGCACATGATTGACACACAAGTAACCATTGTCCGGTTTTCTATATATAGCACAAAAAAAAAATAAAAGAAAAACAACACACAAACCATGACATGTGTCTGACAATCTTCTGAATACAGTTGATCATGATGTTCTTCTGTTGTGGGCTTTAGAGGAACTGCTCTATCTTAAAAATGTTTTTTTTTTTGGTCACTCCTGGTGTCCCCCAAGGCTCTGTTTTGGGCTCTATTTCTGAAAACATGGCTTGTATTATGATTGTTGTGTGTATGATACACAAATGTATCTGCCCCTCGTTGCCTGCCTTTCTGATGTTAAAGCCTGTATGTAGTTAATTTTATTTTATATTTAAATTAGAGTAAAACTTAATTGTGTTTGGCACTTCAGAACCCCCTAAATAAATAAAAAAATGAAGTAACCATTGTCCGGTTTTCTATATATAGAGAAAAAAAAACACAAAAACCAGTACATGTGTCTGACAATCTTCTGAATGCAGTTGATCATGATGTTCTTCTGTTGTGGGCATTAAAAAAATGGACGTTTTTTCAGTCAATATAGGATAATTCCACTCGAGTGTTGGTCCCCTGACTTGTGGTGTCCCGCAAGGCTCTGTTTTGGGCCCTATTTTGTTTTCTCTCTGGCTCTATTTCTGAAAACATGCCTTGTAGTACGATTGCTGTGTGGATGATACTCAAATCTGCCTTAGACTCAAAAAAGACTTAGACTCTCTCGTTGCCTGCCTTTCTGATTGTTAAAGCCTGTATGTCGTTAAATGTTTTACATTTGAATTAGAGTAAAACTTCACTGTGTCTGACACTTCAGAATCCCCTAAATTCCCCTAAATAATCTTCTTCAGTTAAATCATGTGTGGGAAAACTTGTTTTATTTGATAGTGCCCTTAAATTTAATAAGCAAATTCCCTTAGTTGTCAAATCCAGTTTTTATCATCTAAGAGCTCTGGCTAAAGTCAATTCATGCTCCTGTTCAAGTGTTTCTACACTGGCTCCCGGTCCATTTTAGAATTGACTTCAAAGTGCTTTTACTTCTTGTTAAACCTTTAAGGCCCTGTTTACACCTGTTATTAAGATTTGGTCAATCAAAAAACGATCCAAGCACAATGTTCTCTCTCCATTCCTGATTTCGAACACACACTCACAGCGTTCAGTTGGTCTCATGGCTGTCAGAGCAGACACGAAAGCTCATGCTCTCTTTATCTCTTGGCGTGTTCATATGTCAATTACGTGAGCTTATTTTGTCCCTTAGATTGAAAAATCCCATACATTTACCCACCCATAGACCCTCCCCTTGAAGAAATCAGGACAGAAGTGGTCAAAAGTGGACAAAAGAGACGGATTAAAAAACAGGTGTAAAGGGGAATGTGTCTCTCTCGTCTACTTGTGATTCGTTCAACCAAAATGCATTGTAATACCAGGTGTAAACAGGGCCTAAATGGCCTTGCCCTCTGAACGTTTGTGTGAACACCGTCCAGCAAGACGTACTGTTTCTAAATCGAAGTTAAAATCTAGGGGTGCTCAAGTTTTCTATTTCTATACGATTTCTATTAAAACTGCACCAACAGTACATGTTAAAATTTGTGATGTTCTTTGTTGTCTGTTGTCTTTTATGCCGTTTTACGTTAATTATGGCTTATGGTTGGTTTTAATGTACACTGTAAACCAAATTAGTTAGACTTACTTAAAAAACAAAACATGCAAACCGATTGCTATAAAAAATACAAGTGAAATATGAGTAGTATATTGTACAAATGCTTAGTATACTTCACTTCCACAAGAGTTCTAGTAACTAAAAAATAACAGAGTTCATGATAATTTACTTTAGATAAAAATTAATAGTTACGATTGTTGTGTTTTGCTGAATGTTGAAGTGTGTGTGTGACTCAAACATGATCAATCACAAGATATTGTCACAAATATAGAGGGATTATATCAACCCAATTAAAAGTTTCAGAAGGTAATTATGACATAAGTGTTAGCAATAGCATTTTAAAATATCATTGACATGAAATATAGTTATGTTACATATCATATATATATATATATGGGAACACTGATCTCCATAATGGTGAGTTCAAACAAAAACATTTTAGCAAAATCAACATCAATCATCAAGTCAGCTTATGTGATATTCTCTCAATTTTTTCAGTTGTATTAACAATTGAATATTTAAGATGACTTTGGGAAATGAGTGAATGCAAAATAACTGCAGAAGTGGAGGAAATTAGAGAAAAGTCTATTAAGAATTGCCCCGCCTCAAAAACTTTTTTTTTTTGGCTTGACAAAACGACACTCAAACCAATCAATTAATCTTAACTTGGGTTTTCTGAGTAAACAAGGAATAGTACGTGAATAGTAAAGATTACTAATGTTTACAATGAAGTTAAGACATTAAGTAAAGTGAACTAAAACGTGTTAGTTAGAACAACTTTTGGATTTTACAGTGTATTTATATACTTGAATTTAAATAACTTGAATAACTTTTTGTTTTGTAAATAACTTAATGTTTGTAATAATATTTTTAATGTATCTATTTCTAAATGATATTTTCAAGGATTCTCAAGAGACTTGATTTTCAATCCACAAGACCACATAAGAATATTTGTCCATGACCCAAAAGTATGTATGAAAATAAGACTCAAACAACTCAAGTGTCATTTTGATCCCTTTAATTATTTTTTTTTCCAGTTGTTCATAGTATTACACAGAGAAATTAGCCACACAATTATTTTTGATTGCATTCTGTTATTCATGACATTTTATTTTTTTTATTTTTTTTTGTTAATTACATTATTTACTTTTTTTTTAGTGCTAAAGCTAAAAAAGTTACACAAGAACTAGCACACTGATGTCTAACCCATGAGGACGTTGAGACGCAGATCTACTTCACAGAAAATAAAGGGTTTGATAGAGGAGAGTCAAAAAATGAACAAGGAAAGAAAGAAAAATAGACACACATTTACATTCACAACGTCTCAAAACACACACCACGACCTAATCCGTTTCTTTCCCTCATCGTTTTCATTTTAATTCCCACATTTTTATGGTTATTTGGTAAAACATTCCGAACTATTTCTATTTTTGGTAAAGGCTCGTGTGAATCTGGGATGATGTTTCAGTCCTTACGTCGATCGTGATAATTAATATTCCCAGAATGATCCCAACATGAGCTTTCCATTAGAAAGAAACAAGAAAAATCCCACGTTTCCTGCTTACACATCCAACTAATTCGTAAATGAAATAAAACGTCTCTAAAACAGGATGAAGACAAATGTAAAGTTTTTTTTACGAAACAAAGTGCTGCAGCTCCGATGCTCGTGAACGCGCAAACGTACGAACGCGCAACGGCACTACTGGAAGAACTTTCCGATTAACGTCGTTTAATCGCTTAATGGTTTATTGTTATTTCAGGGCAGTGTTTTGCTGAACCTGATTGTTACCAAGCATCTGCAGTTGTGAGGACAGTTTTGGTCTGCTGGCAGGTGTTAGCAATCGTGTCAAAAATCTTGCAAAAACCAGCAGTGATTTCGGTATATTCCTGGTACAGAGGTCTTTATAAATGTATATATTGCAGCTATGCTAATACTAATCTCAATGGCTTGACGATTGGAAGAGCTAATGGGTTACTAACATGGCTAAACCCTGTTGGCAGTGAAGGGGCTGGTTTGTCAGTAAAGTAAATTCAACACAAGCGCTTTGAATCGTCACGAACAAACTCGCATGGATTCCCTTATTGTGCTTCAGAGAGTTTAAGCACCTCACACACATGCTCAGGCATGTCCACACACACTGTTTTTACTCTGTGTACAAGTCACTATGGTTCGGCATTAGATTAAACCAGAGCTAGTGCTCTCAAGTTACGTTAAATCCAGGGACGGACGTCCAAAAAAACAAAACAAACGTGCATCACCATGAGCCAACCCTCAACGTTTCCATCGAAACACTGACTAACTGGGTTACAGTACTGTGGCACAAATCTGGTACTGCCATTTTACACACTCAAAAACTCAAAAAGTTTCGGGCGAATTGGTGGCTGATTTGTATGGACCCATTCGGTGTATGTGATTTAACCAGGAACAACATATTTTTGATCCTGGAACAACATTCCAATCAACCAATCAGATTTGAGGGAAAAGTTTACAGTTTATGTCAAGTTTAGGCTTGCAATCAGGGTTTGGTTGATTTTAGGGATAAGTTATGGGTACATTGTAAACCCTAACGCTCAACATAATTCATTGGTTTGAGTAGAGTCAACTCAAATTAAACAAATTAGTTTAATCAAATGAACTTTTATGAGTATTTAGAACTTTCTTTTTCTTTTGAGTTTCACAAAACTGACATCCATTATTCATCTGTTTTTCTTAAACTACATCAGAGTTGGCTGTGATTGTGCCATAACTGGACTGAATAAGTGTGTTCGCATGCATGACTTTACACCGATTATGCTTAATAATGCCTTAAACAGTGGGCTTTTATTGGGGAAAGCCTCTAAAATACAAAGCATCGGATCATGTACAATGATTAACACAATCGTAACTATTTTACACTGGTGAAACTGGTCAGTTTACGGCCGACTGACAGCCTTGGACCTTCATTGTGCTTTCATATCACATCGTACTAATTCTCCACCAATTCTCAAAAAGTTAGGCTCTCTCACGACATTGGGTTGTAATGCCTCTATAAGCGTTCTGACGGCTCATTCTCACGGTTTTTCGTTCATGAAACTAGAAGTTACTCAGAAATTCGCCCTGCAGGGTCAACACACGCATTTGTGATTGTGACGGAAAATAATGCCAAAATCGTATGTAAACACAGAGTTTTCTTTGATTTATTGATTCGCAGGTAAATCCTAGAGGTGAGTTTTCACAATGAGCTGATTTTGATAGTTTCGTTGTACATGTAAACACACTCATTGATGGAAGCAACAATGCCCGCTTTCACCTGAACGTCAACTTGAAATTACTTTCTCAATTCATGTTTCTGCTCTAACTGCGAGCGATTCATCGGCGCATGCCTTATCTTTCCTTTTCGACTGCCGTCCTCAATTTCTTCTTATATCCTATTGAGACACTTTTCACCATCGAATCAAATCCTCACAGATAATCCCATCCTACATTTATTCTCACTGAATGTCATGTTTCAATTAAAACGCATCAGATTACAGAAGTTAAATGTGAACGTCATTTCACATTGACCTCAAAACAACGACTCCTGTGACTGTCGCGTCTTTATTTCCTACTGAACACACCAAGACCGCACACACACACTCTCACTGAAATAAACCAAACATAAAATACTAAAAAAAAAAAGACTGACGTGGTCAAGAAAATTCCGGCATGCAATTCATAACAGGCAAAGACCCCAAAGGCCCCGACCCTGCAACCAAACAAATCAAAGTCAAATATAATTACAGTAATTTTCCTTCTCGCTTTTTATGTATATAGCTTCTTCTTTTTTTTCACAAGGATCAAATGGAAGACATGAGCTGGCTGTCAACTACAGAGACGAGTCTTCGTTCGGCCTAAAACTGTCGCCAACGTCTCCGAAAACACTGTACCCCTCCCACAGCAGCAGGATTGTATAAGAGAAAAATAATACAAAATACAAAAAAAAAACGAAAGAAAAAAGCACACCAAAAAAATCACATAGAAGTTGAGAGACACACATTATGAGCTTATATACTCTTTTCTCTATTCTTTAGTTTAGAAATTCAACATGTAATTGAGAGAAACATCGTTATTTGTTTTTTTTTCAGTGACGCTTGTCGTTATTAATATTATTATCATAATCAGTATTCATATTAGAAGTATTACTATTGGTTAACACTACATTTGGGTCTCACTAAAGACCCTGCCCATGCCTGACGGGTCGGTGAAGGGAGGGAGAGAGTCGTCCGTCCGTCCGTCCGTCCGTCACGCACAAAACTCACTTTCCTCCGCCCACAGGACTCAAACGCTTCATCCATCTCTCTCTCTCTCTCCCCATCTCTGGCGCTCCTCAGCACGACACCTCCATGGTATGGGACGGGCTGGGCGGGAGCTGGCCGCCCTGCGAGCCCTGGGACAGCGTGCGGGACCGGGAGCGCGAGCCCTCCATGGAGTAGGAGGAGGAGAGAGATGTGGTGCGCGAGCGAGAGAGACGCGTCATGCAGGACGACGCCACTGAAGGAGGAAGAGAAGCAGTCGATTAACACATTTTACCCTGTCAACACATTTTATAAAGAAGTATAAAAATGATATTATAACACTGTTACAAAAACCACCAACTCGCATAAAAAGTCAACTAAAGGAAACACTGATCACCATAATGGTGACCAAACATTTTCAATAAATCATCAAAATCTTAACCTGTTAATTCTCAAAAGAATTGTAGACGTCTGACAGAAATAAAGTCAGTCTGGTTTGTAATAAGAGAGATTTAATGTGTTTTCAGTTGATTTCATCTAAAGCTGTGGCTGAAGTCAGTTGTAGTTCTTGTGTTTCTCTTTCCTTCAGTGATTCTGCTCGTTATCATCAGGTGTTCATCAATCATCACTCAGTGAATCACTTAAGTGTCTAATTAACTCTAACACTGCTTCAGTGTTACTTTAACACCCTGCTGGTGGCTCCCATATGAACACAGATCGGTGTTAATTCATTTACTGTGCTAAGGCTACAGGCAGGTGAGGGTTTCATTCAGGGTTGGAGCCAAACTCTGCAGGACAGCGGCTCTCTAGGACCAAACTTATATATAATTATAGGAGAACAAAGGTATAATTGTATCCTAAGGACCGATTGTGTACCTTTTAAAGGTACAGTTATACGTGATGTTGCCCAAGGAACAAAATTGTACCAAAATTTGGTCAAAAATACACCAAACAGGTCAAACCGTTGTGAGAAGCTGATGTGAGAAGCTAAAACATGGCTGTTTAAATTTTTACATTAGCCTTAAAAAGTTTTCGATCGTCTCTTCTGCTCACCAAGGTGCATTTATTTGATTAAAAATACAGTAAAATTCTGAAATATTACTAAACATTAAAACAGCTGTTCTCTATGTGAATATATAGTAAAGTGTAATTTATTCCTGTGATCAAAGCTGAATTTATCATCATTACTCCAGTCTTCAGTGTCACATGATCCTTCAGAAATCATTCAATATGAGGATTTGATGCTCAAGAAACATTTATGATTATTATCAGTGTTGAAAACAGTTCCGATTTTTTAGGAAACGGTGATACATTTAATTTTTCCGGATTTGTTGATAAATAGAAAGTTCAAAAGAACAGCACTTATTTGAAATAGAATCTTTTGCAACATTTGAACTGTCTTTACTGTCACATTTGATCAATTCAGTGTGTTCTTGCTGAATAAAAGTATTCATTTGTGACAAAAGAGCTAGTGTAAATACTTGTTAATTGAAATAAAAGCCTCAATTTTATTCTCAGGTCACTTACTGTATCCCATGCCTTGAATGAAGTACTTGAACGCTTCTGTCAGTTTGCTGGGCTGTAAAGACACACATTTCATTCATACACCGCACAGTTTTTATCAGTGTAAATTAATTGCATTGATAAATAATCAATTTTTAATTGATGTGACGTACCTGAGTGAGCTGTGGCATCCCGCCGGCGTCAGCCATCTGAAGAAAAACCACACAGAGAGCTCAAGAACACGTCTTGCTTTTGTGAATCACTGAATTTCTCATAAACAGCACAAATGCATGCTTTATCATTGATAACAGAACAAAATCCTGCATAAACACAGGTGAGGTCCAAACCTTGAGGAATGAGGTGGTAGTTGGATCTAGTTTGCTGTTGCACTCCACCTAGTGGACAGAAACAGACGTGCAGTGAGATGAATCATGGGTATTTGTGGACGAATGGTGTTTATTTGCATATAGACGTACAGCAGCTTCCTCGTACGGAGCTTGATCGCCGACCACCAGCATCACAGGACATCTGAAACACACAGACGGTCAAAAGAGAGAAACAAATGTAAGAGACAGATGCATTCTGGGTTTGCTTTCATCATTCTTACTTGAAAGTGTTGTTCCTTTCGATGCTCAGATCTCTGCGACTGTGAGACAAAGAGAAAAACATGATTATAAAGTGCATATTTTGCATCACATAAGTAACTTTTTAATGCAAAATTAAACATGCAAGTACACAGCACTGATTTAAATAATGCAGCTGTTATTAATCATCTTCTTCAGTGGCTCAGATCAATCAAACACATTTTTAACCATTCAGGATGTGTTCATACATCCAAACCACCACATTTGACAATCTTTGACCCTTATTCATAATTCTACAAACACTATATTGCCAAAATGATTGGGACACCCCTCCAAATCATTGAATTCAGGTGTTCAATCACTTCCATGGCCACAGGTGTATAAATCAAGCACTAGGCATGCAGACGCTTCTACAAAGAATGGGTCGCTCTCAGGAGCTCAGTGAACTCAAGCGTGGTACCGTGATAGGTTGCCGTCTGAGCAATAAGTTCATCTGTGAAATTTCCTCACTATTAAAATCACACGTAAAATCACAGAGCGGGGTCAGCGCATGCTGAGGGTCACAGTGTACAGAAGTTGCCAACTTTCTGCAGAGTCAATAGCTACAGACCTCCAAACTTCGTGTGGCCTTCAGATGAGCTCAAGAACAGTGCGTAGAGAGCTTCATGGAATGGGTTTCCATGGCCGAGCAGCTCATCTAAGCCTTACATCACCAAGTGCAATGCAAAGCGTGGGATGCAGTGGGGTAAAGCACGCCGCCACTGGACTCTAGAGCAGTGGAGACGTGTTCTTTGGAGTAACCAATCACACTGCTCTGTCTGCCAATCCCATGGACGAGTCTGGGTTTGGCAGTTGCCAGGAGAACAGGACTTGCCTGACTGCATTGTGCCGTTTGGTGGAGGGGGGATTATGGGGTGGGGTTGTTTTTCAGGGGTTAGTTCCAGTGAAAGGAACTCTGAATGCTCCAGCATACCAAGACATTTTGGACAATTTCATGCTCCCAACTTTGTGGGAACAGTTTGGGGATGGCCCCTTCCTGTTCCAACATGACTGCGCTCCAGTGCACAAAGCGTCGGTCCATAAAGACATGGATGAGCGAGTTTGGTGTGGAGAAACTTGACTGGCCTGCACAGAGTCCTGACCTCATCCCGATAGAACACCTTTGGGATGAATTAGAGCGGAGACTGTGAGCCAGGTCTTCTCGTCCAACATCAGTGACTCACAAATGCGCTTCTAGAAAAATGGTCAAAAATCCCCATAAACACACTCCTAAACCTTGTGGAAAGCCTTCCCAGAAGAGTTGAAGCTGTTATAGCAGCAAAGGGTGGGCCAACTCCATATTAAACCCTACGGATTAGGAATGGGATGCCATTAAAGTTCATGTGCATGTGAAGGGAGGCGTCCCACAACTTTTGGCAATATAGTGTAACTGTCCACTTTATATGTCATTTTTTATTAATAGCAACATAAATCAACACTGCATATAATAAACCTCTGGAACATCTACTTTTATCTTATGATGCAGTGGACAGATGTGTTTTAAAGTGAACATTAAGATATGTTTGGTCCTTTGTGATTGAATAATTCATATTCTGCGCAGTTAAAGCAAGAGATTTTACCCCAGGTAGCTCTTCCAGAAGAGTTCGATGTTGATGGCGTTCGGAGCTTTAGCGAGTCTCTCTCTGTGAGTTTGAATAAGGTCTGTGTTTGCAGACAGCTCTTCCTGAAAATACACACACACACCTTTATAATGGATGGCATTAGATAAAATGACTGTGCATCCGTTTGAATAGAGCCGAACGAAACTATCCTTCTGAAAGTGCCAAGAACGAAGAATGTATTTTTGTAACATTTTAATTTCTTATTTAGTCTTGACAAAGCAGTAAATTCATAAGCAAGTTGTAAACCAATAACTCCAGTCCAGGTCTCCACCGTGTTTCGTTAGAAATGCCCCATGATGAAATGTAACTTTCAGTTTGTGTTGGTACGCATCAATAATCAAAACGTTCTTATGCGTGGTTTAATGTATATAAGAAATAAACATTCCTGTTCAGTATTACCAGCTGTCGTGTGACTCAATGCCCATTAGTCAAAAATGTGATACCTCATGACTATTTGTACGAGGTGGCTAATTGTCTATACTGCAGGTTTTAGGGGCGGGGTTAGGGGTAGGTCATTTGTACGAAATCATACGAATTGACCAACTCGTCAAATAGGTATGATTTAGCAAAAACGCATGAAGTGAGGTCATACAAATTTGTACGAACTAGACACCTCGTAAAATACGTATGAATTGCCATGAGATCGGGTTGGTATTTTCGGTATAAAATGCTGGGTTGTTTGAACCCAGAGTTGGGTCAAAATGGACAAACCCAACCGTTGGGTTAAAAATGTAAAAAAAAAAAAAAAAAAAAATGTAACCCAACGGTTGGGTTTGTCCATGTTTGACCCAAATTTGGTTGAAACAACCATGCCTTATTTCTTTATCATGCTATAATTTTGTTAGTAAATCACGCATTTAGAAAGCCAATTTGGCCGTGTGTTATAGTTTTATGACTGCTAGATGGTGCCAGAGCATTACTATTAAAAAAGCATTTACTTATCTCTCAACGAAAATGTGGTTTTAATGTTACTTAATGCCAATTTAACATGTTTTAGCGGGTTACCCTTTACATATTTATATGTTTTTCATAACTTGCAGTATTTTCCCTTGTTGTTTTCAATTCCATTAGGCTATAGAAAACTGGCAGTGCACCTTGCATACTGAAAACCACTGTAATTATTACTTAAGTTTATGGGGAAAAAATGTACTGACAGGGGCCCCTTCACAAAGTTTTGCTTAGGGCCCCCAGAAGTGTGGGATCGGCACTGCGTCTGAAAGACTTGATTGTGATTCCAACACTAGACACCAGGGTCATGGGCTCAATTCCCAGAGAATGCATACATTCAATAAAAGAAATCAAATGAAATGTATAATGCACTGAATGCACTGATGCAGTGTGAGTCACTTTGGATAAAAGCGTTTGCTAAATTCTGACTGTGGCCAAATATTTCTGTATAATGACGACAAACTTTATAATTTCCATCTCATAGTCTCATTCTCTTACATAATAACGTAATTTATATCCATGCAGTGTTATTTTTGTATTTAGTTAACTATAATAACGCTGCATCCATGTATTTAATTTGATAAGGATTACTGTGCAAAACATTCAGGGCTTGACATTACAACCTGTTTAGAGATTTTTCGATACATATCAATACTGAAATATCTAAAACGCTTCCAATACTCATTTTCCACAGAACAGACACACAATACCAGCTGCACTCGTTTTATTTGCGGCAGATGAATATTGTTAGTGTTACAGGGCTTGAATTTCGGCGCATATTGCGCATAGTTTTACTAATTTCCTCACCCGAAGCCGCCTCTCAGTACCAAATTTAGTTCTTTTTCGCTGCTTATTGCACTTAAACAGTCAAATACACACAAAATAATGTCAAAATGCCGGTCTTGGCGAGTATTCACGTAAACACAGTCAGTTCTGTTTAAGTGAACGTAAACAGTTGAGGAAGAAAACGCATGTGTAACAGTGTAATGGATCTGTGCGTCAGCTCTTAAAGTGACAGCAGCCTAATATTCCTGCTGCCGAATTATGGGATGATATTCAAAATATCTATATGGCACTTTTTTCCCCATGGTATCGATGTCAAAATTGTGACCAGTGACTATACGGAGTGGCTAGTAACTTTGGAAAACCACCAGTGACTGGTGAGAAAAAAAGTTAATGTCAAGCCCTGAAAACATTCATCTATAACAGCAAGAAACACACATTCAATCTAATCTAATGTCCTCGTTGTAGACACACACACACACACAAACACACACCTGACTGAAGAGGTGACTCAGGATTTGGTCTGAGAGGGAAGACGTCAGATTGGAGAGCTGCAGAAGAAACACAAGCCGCTCAAGTCATTTTCAGGTACACATTGCCTGTTATTATTAATCAGCGTCATCATTTACAGCTGACAGACCTTCTGGGCGGCCCAGTCCATCCAGCCTCGAGCGTTTGTGTCCACGTTGACCAGCACGAGCCCTTCCACAGCTTCAGGGTTTGACAGCTGCGTGTGAGAGAGACGAGAGCGGATGTAAAGAAGAGCTCAGTGAATGTAAAGACACTGCGGCCCCGTTTCAAACCCTAATGAACGTCTACATAGACAGAATTTAAAGGCATTTTCTGTTCAAAACACGGGAAAGAGATCCTGCCTTCCTTTCTGGCCAAAATATAAGGCATGCATGTTTCCTTTGCAAACAAGGCAGTACTCTAATGCATAGGGATGTAGAGTTTCTAATTTAAACCTAATCTAATTTTTTAACCCTTTGTAATTTAAACAGTCTGCAAAGTGAGGTAATATTTAATGTTTGACCAGCAGAGGGCTTCATTCAGTCTTTCAGCTTCTGCTTGTGTTATATATGTTGTATTTTACCATATTAATGTTGCAACTTTAAATGTTTTATGAGAAATAAACTAAATTTGAACTAAACTTAAAGATGAACTCGAAACATATACTAGAAAGGTGCCAAAACATTCACTAAAGGGTCAAACTGAAGTCCAAAAAAAAAAAAAACAAGTGCTGAAATTATTTTACCATATTTTCATTATTGACTAGAAAGCAATAAAAAGGGAAAAAAATACAATATTGAAAAATATTGATAAAAATAGACTAATTTTATTAAAATACTATTTCATCCCACATTTATGTATGTATAGTGATGTATAATATCCATGGTACTTATATACACCGATCAGGCATAACATTATGACCTAATATTGTGTTGGTCCCCCTTTTGCCGTTGGTCCTCTCCACTAGACCCCTGAAGGTGTGCTGTGGTATCTGGCACCAAGATATTAGCAGCAGATCCTTTAAGTCCTGTAAGTTGTGAGGTGGGGCCTCCATGGATCGGATTGTTTGTTCAGCACATCCCACAGATGCTCGATTGGATTGAGATCTGGGGAATTTGGAGGCCAAGTCAACACCTCAAACTCGTTGTTGTGCTCCTCAAACCATTCCTGAACCATTTTTGCTTTGTGGCAGGCGCATTATCCTGCTGGAAGAGCCACAGCCACCAGGGAATACCGTTTCCATGAAAGGCTGTACATGGTCTGCAACAATGCTTAGTTAGGTGGTACGTGTGAAAGTAACATCCACATGGATGGCAGGACCCAAGGTTTCTATCAGAACCAGCATTAACTTCTTAAACAATTTGAGCTCCAGTAGCTCGTCTGTTTGATCGGACCACACGGGCCAGCCTTCGCTCCCCACGTGCATCAATGAGCCTTGGCCGCCCATGACCCTGTCTCCGGTTCTCCACTGTTCCTTCCTTGGAGCACTTTTGATAGATCCTGACCACTGCAGACCGGGAACACCCCACAAGAGCTGCAGTTTTGGAGATGCTCTGACCCAGTCGTCTAGCCATCACAATTTGGCCCTTGTCAAACTCGCTCAAATCCTTACGCTTGCCCATTTTTCCTGCTTTAACACATCAACTTTGAGGACAAAATGTTCACTTGCTGCCTAATATATCCCACCCACTAACAGGAGCCGTGATGAAGAGATAATCTGTGTTATTCACTTCACCGGTCATAATGTTATGCCTGATCAGTGTATACTGTACCATGAATCTGAATAATTATCATATTCATAAGTCACGGTATTTGCAAGGTTCTCCAAGAGACCATGGTATTATTTTAATGGGTTTTTTTATATTCAATAATCTGTTTATTATTTCTTTGATCAATGAAATGCAAAACATAATTTCTGTATATTACTGAAAAAGCATGTTATTCCACATCAAATAAATGAAATAAATGAAACACGTGACACTCACAGTGAATCTGGACAGTATGTAAGCGCCGGCTCCAACTCCAACACCGATAATTGTGCGGAAACTAAACCAGATTAAAGTAATCAGCCGTAAAGCACAGAATCATGCTGTCACGTATATCACGTGACTAATGAAGATTTGAACATGCGATGACCTGTTGTGACTTACTTAAAGAACTGCAGGACGGCGGGAAGCATCTCAGAGATCTGATCCATGGTTGCGTACTGGTATCTATCAGAGAAAATCAAACATTTGTCTTGGCGATTACTCATGCAAACTTCACATCTGTTATGTCTTATGTGAACGTTTGGTTGACTGTTTGGGAAAAAACATCTGATGTGTAACATTATATTAGATCTGTGCATTACAGTAGATATTAATATATAGGCTGTCTGTTTCATTAATGTTAATCAAACAACTGAGGTATCAAGGAAAAAAGTTGAATATATATTTTTCCTATAGATATTTGGTTTTGACTTGGTGTGTGCCAAATTTGGTGTTATTACCAGGGATTTTAAGGTATGGTTGCTGGGTGATTTTGTTTTCTCAAAAAATTGACTTTGCTGACCAATAAATCATACATTATGTCAAAGGTTTTTTTTAATAGAGATTGTTAAAAGTTGCTCATTGCAACCATAGACTGTAAAAAAATATGGACGTAGTGTCCGTGACGTCACCCATAGGATTCTGAAGAGCAGTTTTGAAGCGTAAAGTAGGGTCGAGGTGGCCGTTGCCATCTTAGCAGCACGTCACTCCCAGATAACAGAAAATGGGCAAAAAGGCGGGACGTGGGCGGAGCTGAGGTGATGACTAACAGACAGCAGACAAACGGCAATCCACCTGTCACTCAAAGTGGCCACGCCCTTAATTATGCAGAACTTTAAGGCTTTATATTATATAAACAAATGAGTTATAAAAACATTCACCCCCTTCACAGTTGTCATGAAGTGCAAAATTAGCCGTATAGTCACAATTTGTACCAGGCTGTAAACGTTTTTTTTTCTGCTGTAAAGTTAGCCATTTTAACATGGGGCTCAATGAGATTCTCTAGTGGCCAGTCGATGAAGTGCAGTTTCAGTCACTTCCGTATTGGCTTCAAGAGAAACTGCGGGAGGTTGCCGCTTGACTGCAACTCATTTTGTCAGCACGGGTCACATTTATAGGACTCTTAACACGTCTAATGCGAGACACAGCGGCCTGAGGACATGTGAACGCATAAAAATAGTCTGCATCAAACACGGAGGATGTAAAACCACTAACACCTTCTGAGGAGCTGAAGATGGTTTGACAGGTGTCAAACGGTGTGTATATTAATTATTCACACTTTTTATATAAAGCATCACATACCCAACAGGATAAATGGCGGCGCCATCCTCCTGTCCCGGAGCGTCCACATGAACCACAGTGAAGTTCTTCACGATCTCCTGCATCTCCTCAAACTTAAACAGGGTGGAGAAGCAGCTCTTACCTGAGAGACACAGAGAAAAACATTGTTTCATTTAAAGTGACTCGACCCGAGGTTAACGTGTCTGATGGTTCATGAATAGCATGACTTGGGAAGTCCTGACTTCACAATGAAGTACTTTAACACAGAAAAACTACACACAACTGGAATATGACTGTTCCTCATGTTTACATTCATACATGCATTTTTTCCATTTAATTCATAGCATATTCAAAACTCTACCATAGGCACACATCTGGTACACGTGGAATCCACACATACCAGATGAGCGCCGGATCTGGGCCGACACTATGTTGCTGTCTGGGAAACATGGTTAATAACACAAACAAAAAGCATAAAAGAATTTCTAAAGGGATCCTATTATGCTGCTTTTATGTAAAATAAGTATCTGATGTCCCCAGAGTGTGTATGTGAAGTTGTATCTCAAAATACCCCACAGATCATTTTTTATAGCATGTTAAAATTGCCACTTTTTTGAAGATGAGCAAAAATGTGCCGTTTTTGTGTGTGTCCCTTTAAATGCAAATGAGCTGCTGCTCCCGCCTCCTTTCCGGAAGAGGGCGGAGCTTCAAGAGCTCATGTTAGCAGCTCTGATTACCTCATGCAGACACACACTGAAAATGTCAGAATGCGTTTTATGTTCAAACCGGAGTCGGACAATGATGGAGAGACTCAAGAAGAAGAGACAACATGTAGAATGAGACAGGACGTTTCTGAAGGGTTAGTTCATGAATTTATGAGTTAACGATCTCCAAGTCATTGATTAGCATATTCTGTCATGATAATCTATAAACCGCTGGTGTGGGAACTGTTGTAAGATGAGCCAGAGAATACCTGCTGCATGAAGAGAGAACAGGGATAGTTTAGTTTTAATTACGGTTATAACTTATGTTGTCATCTTGCGTTTATGACCTGCTATTGCTTTTGTGTTGGTACTGTATTGCAATAAATACAGCTTGAGCAGACTCATAAATGTGCTCGACTACAACAGCTCTTCCTCTTCTCAACATGTCCCATGCGGGGTTTTGCTTTGAACTTTGGGCGTTGAAACTTTACAGATGTTGTTTGTGCTCAAACAGCAACACTACACACTAAAGTTAAAAAAGTGAAATCATAAATCAAACACCCCTTTAAAAAATCATTTGAAATCATGTCGAAAACCCTGTGACACCTTTTGTGTTCCCGGTCAAAAATGGCTGGCCTTTTAAAAATGTATGGTGAATCGCTCATTGTGCTGTATTATTAGCAAGTATTGAATTAAATCATTTGTCAACTTGTTTTCTTTCAAGATGGACAGGTTTTGTATTTCTTTTTGGAAATGATTGATTGTAGGCCTCATGTACCTCAGTTTTTGAGTGAAAAAGGCATTATTTGTGGATAAAGTTGTCAATATTCAACAAAATATGGAAAAATCACACTACTGTGCTTTAATGTGCTGTAATACTCAAAACGTGTGTGTGTGTGTGTGTGTGTGTGTGTGTGTGTGTGTGTGTGTGTATCCACGCATGCACAGGTCCGAGGCCTTTATCTTTGCAAACACACATGTAAATATGTGAACATGATGAACATGCTCCTGAACACTACATGTTTCTCTTATCTTCGATCTCCCCCATTCATTTTCATGCCATTTTTGCTCAGATCAATGAGGCCTACAATCAGTCAGTTTTACAAAGAAATACAAAACCTGTCCTAATTGAAAGACGACAAGTTGACAAAAAGATTGAACCCAATATCTGGTGTTATTATAGCATAACCAGAGATTTATAAGGTGTAGTTTTTGGTCACTTTTGACCAGGAACACCACAAGTGTGACTTCTGTACAAGATAAAAGCATTTCAAAACAAACTTCCTGGTTAAACATTTAAGTACAATATTTTTTAAATGTTATTCGATATTGCCAAAACTACCCACAAATCATGCTTTCTATTGGTCAAGAAATTGAGGTGCACAAATGAGGCCTTTTTAAAGTCAAATCTCTTCAATGATTCATTTGAACACACAAACTAGCCTCACTTCTGGCGAACTTTCCGGTTACCAAAAACTGCACAAGCAATAACAGAAACTTCTAGCGAATTCAACAGTTTGTTTTATGTGTTTATGTTCTTACTCGTGCACTTTGACTCAGTTTGTCTAGTTAAACACACTCATCAAGTGTTAACCACATGGTCTGAGTGTGAAGAGCTCGCGGTTCAGTGTGACGTGCACAGCTGCCTTTAAACCATCTATATTATTATTAGAGGCAGCAACACTTGTGTTTGCGATGCATTTCCAAAAATGCATTTTGTACATAAGTAGAACACCTTTACAAGTGTACATAAGCCACATGGAAGGAGGGAGGTGTGTCATTAATCAATGTATAACGGGCAGATATCGTGTAATCACGGACAACAAAATATAATGCAAGAATATTATTGAATTGTTATCAATCACTGTGGGGGTGAAGAACTATGTGGGGTTTGAAATATCCCTATATAATCTGATTTCAAGAGCATTTCAAATAAAAGCTACTTTTGCAGAGCAAGTCTGAAGTGTCAGCTAATTTGTATTAACTTTGTTTTATTCTCATTTTTATTGTGGTACAATGTGAGTTTGCTAGGGGAGAATCAAACTTTTCACTCCTCGACCTATTGATATCAGTCCAGTGACGCTTTCTGACCTTCAATAATGGCACAAAAATAAAATGCAGTTTAAAACTACACGATCTGTTATGTTTGATAAAAATGTTATTCTAGTACATAGATACAACATAGGATCCTTTGCATCAGGTTTCACGTAAACGTTTCACGTTAGTGTGAGGTAGATTAGTTATAAAAGATGAAACTTAACCAGGTTTTAATGATCACACACTGCAGGAAATGCTGCCGTCAAACACACAAACGTTCGCATGAGAAGAAACCTTGTTAAAACAACTTCACACATTTTTATTCGTTCACAGCTCAAAACACGGAAGAGGAACTGAGACTCTCGAGACTCGATCAACTTCTGAACAGGTAAACGGACACCATTTTGCGTTAAAATGAACCAGAAAGTGTTTCAACACACTCAGATCTGTTTTATGATGTTTGCTGTAAATATGTATGGGTTGTAATTACTGCACATAATCTTTATGTTTCGCAGCCAAGCACTGATTAAATATTTCAGCTAATAACTTTTGAACCAAATGGAGTAGAAACCAAATTCTCTACTTTATCAAACTCGTCCTACAGCTTTAATATGTTGATAACAGTTACAGTTCAAAATATTACATTTGCTAATTGAGCTTAGAGAAGAGCAATGTGACAGCATAAATAAGTACAGTATATGTACAAAGCCAAAAAACATATCATTGGAATATTATATTATTAAAAACTGTATATTTATATGAATACTTTGATTTTTCAAGGTCAATCATAAACCTTACTGTCATTTTGAACTGATTCACACACTGTTATTTCTAACAAGGTTTGTCAAAACTTCAACAAAACTGGCCCAGATTCTCACAAACTTTGATTTTCAAAACCGTTTGCTTGTAAAATGTTAATGAGTTTGGTTTATTTCCACAAAGCCTTTTTTTTTTTAGTAAATGTGCCGCATACTGTTCAAAAGTTATAAAGCTATAAATATTGGTGAATCTCTACATGATCTTTCAAGCAATCTGTCCTAAAAACCAGAATGCAATGAGCAAACGATCTACGTATGCGTTCATTACATCAATTAATATCGTCTGTAATTTAAACTCAAATTTCTGCGTTAATTGGCTTTTTTAAATTAGGTTGTAGTAACTTAATGAAATTAGTAACTTTGGAAATTAGACAGTGGATTTCTAGTTCCCAGCATGCTTTGCAGAGGACTGGATAAGGAGAATAAATGTTGAAATTAAGAGTTCATTTATGTTTGAAACTAATTTTGTTCTAGTACATAGATACAACATAGGATCCTTTGCATCAGGTTTCACGTAAAAGCTTTAGTGTGAGGTAGATTAGTTATAAAAGATGAAACTTAACCAGGTTTTAATGATCACACACTGCAGGAAATGCTGACGTCAAACACACAAACGTTCGCATGAGAAGAAACCTTGTTAAAACAACTTCACACATTTTTATTCGTTCACAGCTCAAAACACGGAAGAGGAACTGAGACTCTGTATTGTTGAAGTTTTTGTGCTGAAGAGTAGATACATGAAGGTAAACACTACATTGACTCTATTAGCAACGACTGCGCTAATACCAGTGACAAGTAACATCTTGTTCATTAAATATACGTTAAATAAGTTATGTATGTGCTTCCAGGGCTACAGCTATTGGAGCAACTTAATTGTTTTGAGTAATCAAGTTAGAAATTTGCATTTGCAGTTCCTCTAACTCAGTGTATCTTGTTGGTTGAACGTAAATTCACTCAAAGTTGTCATAACTCAAGAAAAATGTATGCAAACTGTTGTGTACATTTTTTGTTTCTTGTTGAGCCAACACATTATTTTTTAACTATGAGGTTCCTATCACACACCCGGTGCAATGCGACGCCAGACACGACAAGTGTTTTCTGCTAGTTTGAGCCGGACGCAGTTCTCAGCTCCACGTTGTTTAAATATCAAATGCACTGGCGCATCTGTTCACCCGTGGGCGTCTGGTCTGAACACCAGGAGTTCAGGAGCATTGTTGGAGCGCTGCTATTGTGAGGAACTGAAGACGACTGCACCATTGACCAACACAAACCTGCTCTAAAGTCAATGGCGCAGTATTTTAGTGTTATTTAAAGGGCGTGTTAGTAATATGAGCCTATAGGCGGGTGCGCAACGCACATACTCTGCTTTTTACACACACAGGGACACACAGCAGCACACACACATTTTGAAATATTAAGAATAAAAGGATTCCTCTCTGGGGAAGCGTTCAGTCTTTCCGCTCACATGTAAATAGCGAATCCGCAGTGGTGCGAGCGCAACTGGCTTTTAAAGGGAAAGGGAGATGAGACTCTGATTGGTTCATTGCACGTTACACCCAAAACACACCCATGACTCATTAAGAGACGAGGCACAACCCTTTTGGACCACGTTTTTTCCGTCGTTAAACTAGCAAAAGTGGATTTGGACACGCCCTAAGTGCACCTGCTCCATGAGCTCAGATCGTTAAAATAGGGCCCGATGTAGCTTGTTGGTTGAAGGTAAATTCACTCAAAGTTGTCATAACTCAAAAAGAATTGATGCAAACTGTTGCGTACATTTTTTGTTGTTGAGCCAACACATTATTTTTTAGAGTGTGCGTTCATTATAACTATTTTAACTAACTGACAATCTCTAAACGTTTGTCTCTCTTTTGTTTGCAGGATGAGATCTGCATTTCTCCTCGTGCTCCTTTTCATGCCCAGTGATGGACTGAATAATGCCAGTTTCAGCAACAATGGACCGGAGATGTTATCAGACTGGGCATATCCCTGCCAGAGATCTCGGAACAACAACGCATATGATCAGTTTAAACGCAAACACATTCTCTCGCGTCGGTTCAACACCAGTGGGACACGCGATTGGGAAGATTACCTAACAAGAAGGGGTCTTTGCGGCAGAAAACCTTTACAATCCTTCCTCTGTAAAGACGACAACGATAGCGTCGTGAGAATCTGCAATGGACGAGGCATCAGAGACACACTAAACAAGTGCATCAGTAAGCGAGAGTTCAGGGTGTACATTGTTCGAAGTGCTTTAAGAAACAGACGGTGTGTAGTTCATGCTCCAGTCCAGTCTGAGCTCCTTTATGTGAGTGTTGCTTGTGAGGTCATTGAAAACCGCTGTTTGCCTGTTCACTATGTGACACAAACTAGGAGGCAACCGTCCCAACGCGGTCGGACCTGCAGACCTCCCACAAATTAAATGTTTATTTTGTAACTACCATCACTCAGAAACTGCTAGTAAATGTCAGAAATGAAACGGCAGTATCAATGAATGGGAGTGTATGATTGGAAATGTAGGAACGGCAAATATAATGTAATTGTTAATTGTGAGAACAATCTATTAGAAGAACTAAACAACGCTTGACATTGCTATGCCAAATACATGTTTAAAGTGGATGTAAATCCAGAAGCATCACAATAATGCTTTCTTTTTATAGTTCAGTATTATAAAACAAACTGATCGCATGTATAGCTTGAATGCAACCGCTTTTCTTTAATAAAAGCATCTGCCGAATGCATTAATCTATCATCTCAGTTCTTTTGTGAGATTATTTTGCTGACCTTCAAAGTATGACATACAATGATGCCAAAAGTAGCTCTTTTAGACATTTCAATGTGTTTGAATCACTGAATCACATGTGTTTGATTCAGTGCTTGAATCACTTTGTTTCATTCTCATTTTTAAAGGGGTCATTACACACACAGTTTCTGCCAGTCTCATGTTAATCTTGAGTATCTATAGAGTAGTGTTGATCCTTCATATCTCAGAAGAGTCTTTAGTTTATCATATTTATAAAAGACAGATACACTGTAACGATTCTCTCTGAAAACAGCCGAGTCTGTGGAGGTGTGCAGTGGGCGGAGCTAAAGAGTGACAAGCACACACACACACACACACACACACATACACACACATCATGGCATTATCCCTGGATAACTCTCGATTCTCTGTACGTTGGTGTTGTTCACATTATATGCACTTACATGCCGATTGCCAACAAAACACACACATTTGATGCAGTTTCACTCCCGCCTGCGGTTTCCACTCATGACCGGGAACAAACACACACACTTGAAGAACTCCAGAAACATCCTGCATCCAGTGTTCCCTTAACGCTGGGTTATTTGGGAAGCTGAACAAGGTGATCTTTCCCTCACACCAGAAACACACTTCTTTAGTGACATTGTTGATCTCGTGTCTAAAAACACAACGGCAGCGCCACCAACGGTTCCCGTAACCCGAATGAAGCTCGTTGATGGACGCTCTTGCTCTCGCTCTGGTTGATGTGTGTGTGTGTGTGTGTGAGAAGTGCCCATATAAGGAATTCCACCCTTTATGACGTCATACTGGGCCATACTCTTTCCGAAACTTGTTTGAATCCTGAAGGAGTGTATTTGGCACAGAAATACTTCATCATACGTCCAACTCATTTTTTTCATGTTTAGCATGAGAATCAAGTCAGACAAATAAGTCAGAATGCATGAAATAGCATTTGACCCCATCCCCAATTCGTAACTTAGTTTTATGTTATAATAAATTCAGAAAGTGTATCGATATACTCAGATCTGTTTTATGATGCGTAAATGTGTACACTGTTAAAAAAAATAAGATCAACAAGTCATGAAAACCTTTTTACATTACTTAAACTCACCAAAATAATTTAAACTATTTTTTTTTATAAGTTACATATGATTCAACAAAAATTTTCTCAAGTCAGTTTAATATAGTGTAAGTTTTAACAGCAACTTTACGTTTAAATAGGTGGGAATTGTTTACAATGTATGGTTAGTTATTTCTGGCAATTAGATGTAGTAGCAAAAGATTTGTAATTATTGAACGGTTTAGACTTTCATTGACTGCATTACCTTATTAACTATGCAAATTATCTGTGCAAATCTATGCGTTTTCATGATGAGATTGGCAGTTATTATTGTGCTACTCATGACACTGGTGTTCAGTGATGGATTGAATAGCAACCTGAAGACTATCCCTGTCTGCCATCTACAACAACACTTACAAAAAATGTAATGATTTACTCTCAGATGATTTCGCCAAAAACAGTCAACAGGCTTGGGTGGACTACCTAACAAAAATGCGTCTTTGATGCAGAAAACCTTTGCAATCCTTCCTAAATAAAGAAGACAAAACAACTGCATCAGTACGCGAATGTTCACAGTGCAAAAGTACTTCAGATCTGCATACCTTAAAAGGTACATTTTCTGCATTTGAACAGTGTATCTTCTGAACACAAATGAATTCTGATGAAATCTGACAGCTCTCTGACCCCTCCACTGACAGCAATTTAATTAACACTTTCAAGGCCCAGAAAGGTAGTAAAAACATTGTTAAAATAGTCCATGTGACTGAATAGACATGTTTCTTCTCCTACGTGATCACGCAAGCACTATGGTACGCATGCATGTGGTGCTCAGCCAATAGTGAGCCGGCGTTCTGCCGTAGAGCTCGGAAGCGCTGCACTGTGTGAAGAGCCCAACAACGTGAATGGCTCATGAACTGGACAAGTAGTCATTCAAATGACCCTCAAAAGTCAAGCATTTGGAAAATATTGATTCATTTATGGAGTAACTTCCCCAACATGACTCACTTCTGGTCTAACGGCTGGTGTTTGCTTTTTCACACCCACCTTCAATAAAATAAAGTCCAGTGAGCGTCTCAGACTCGACTGACCCTTTCTGAACTTCAGCTCAGACTCAACGAGAGCCTCTTCATTTGCATAAAAGCAGTTTTGGTGTGTGCATTGGAGCCACTGTATATGACTAATTAATGATGGTTAAGTTCAAATTTAACATCCAACAGTAAATATTAGTTTCATTCAAAGTGCTGTCAATGACAAATTAATAGTGATTACGTAACTCAAGGTGTAATGCATTACCCCAACACTGTCTGTGTGTGAGTGTGAGTGACTTACTGTCCATTCCCACATCATGGATGGTCAGTATGGCCGGTCTGCGAGCGTTTCCGGCGCCGTGAACCGTCACGTGCAGCACGCCGTGAGGCGTCTCCACACTGTGCTCCTGCACAAACACACAGAAAGAGGTCAACGTTTGATAAAACAATGCTCGTGCATTTAGAATGAAAGATAATGGGTAGCTGACGACACGTCAAGCAGTGTGACATACTAAACTAGATATTAACAACATTTTGATCATTATTATGCACGCAAATAGATACACTAAAGATAGTCAAACATTTTAAAACATTAATAGACCAGTTATCTGTAGGGATGGGTATCAAGAACCGGTGATTTGATCAGAAATTCGCATTTCGATTGCATTTATCGGTTCATGTGTGCACATTTTAATGTGATTGAAGCGCAAGAAGACCCGTGCACTGTTTTCTGTGCTGTGTCTTTTACACTTGAACGGACAAATACGCACAAAAATATTTACAAATATACTCATAAACACAGTAGGTTATGTATTAAGTAAATGTAAACAGGTGACAAAGAAAACGCACGTGTAACATGCAGCTCTTAAAGTGACAGCAGCCTAATATTCTTGCTGCTGTCTCTACACTGTAAAATCTAATTAGTTAGACTTACTTAAAGCATGCAAAACGATTGCCTTAAAAAAACAAGTAAAGTGAAATAGGAATAGTATGTTGCTTAGTTAGTATAGTTCACTTACACAAGAGCTCTAGTGACTAAAAAAGAACTGAGAGTACTTGATTAATTACTTAAGATTTACTCTTGCCTTAGTATAGCTACCATTGTTGTGTTTTGCTGAATGTTGAAGTGTGTGTGACTCAAGCATGATCAATTACAAGATATTGTCGCAAATATAGAGGGATTATATCAACCCAATTACAAGTGTCACAAGGTGTTTATGACAGTGTTAGCAAATACAATTGTAAAAGATCATTATTTGACATTAAATATAGTTTTATGTATCATTTATGTATCTCACATATACTGTATATACATTCCCTTCTTTTGAAATTAAACATTAGGGATTTATTGTTGCATCGCTGCATCAATAGGAAGAGAATTACAATAATATAAATGAAGTTCAAGAGCCCAACCAAATAAAACACTGATCTCCATAATGGTGACTTCAAACAAAACATTTGAGGAAAATCAACATCAATTTATGAAGTCAGCTAATGTGACGTTCTCTCAAATTTTTCAGTTGTATTGACAATTCAACATTCAAGATGACTTTGGGAAATGAGTGAACGCAAACAGAGATAACATTTTCTCTCCTGAAAATTAATCTTAACTTGGGTTTTCTGAGTAAAAAAGGCATAGTATGTGAATAATAGAGATTACTAGATTTTTATAATTAGGTTGAGACATTAGTAAAGTGAACTAAAGCGTGCTAGTTAGAATAGAGTATAATAACGTTAATCAAACAACAAAAGACAGAGAAAATTCACTCGCTGTTCTTGACTGAATAACTTTTGTAACTATATTTGTAATGTATATAGTTTTTCTGTACCTGAATACCTGAATATCTTAAAACACTGTTTATTTCAATCAAATCTTCGTTCAGTTGTATTTATTTGTGCGATTGCTAATTTTTTATTTGTTGTTTTTACTTGAGTGTTTACCTGTCTTTGATAATGCTTGAAATGTATATTAGCTAGGTTAGTTGTGTTTGCTATGGTATTTTTAAACCATATAGGCAAAAGTTCCTTGTGTAAGTGTTCTTTAGCCTGTGGATTTTTGTTCATGATATTCAACCACAATGAAATGTTTTGCAATAAGACTTGGAATAAATGTGAATGATGTCTAAGTTTTCTATGTTGGAATCGATAATAATTGGAATTGATAAGCCGAATCGGAATCGGAATCGTTAAAAATTCAATCGATACCCAACCCTAGTTATCCGTCAACTACCCAAACACACAATGAGTGCGTCACGAACGTCCTGCACACGTTTAACCCACCTGGCCTTGATCCAGCAGTATTCGGGCCGCGATCTCAACGTCCTGCACAGAAACAATCACAGCAGGAAGAGCCGATTTACTACAGGTGTGTACAAATAACTCAAGTCTGAGTTCAAATCAACTATTGGATCTACAAACCCAACAACAATATATAAAAAGTTAAACACAGCATGAATGTGCCATATTTAACATATTTACAATTATATAGCACATTTCAAATATGGACAATGGTAGTTACACTGCAAAAAACGCTTTTCTTATTGAGTATTTTGTCTTGATTCCAGCCCAAATATCTAAAATTTCTTAAATCAAGATGCTTTTACTAGATAAGTAAAATGATCAAATAAAATCAAAATGAAGTGAGTTATTATCTGCCAGTGGGGTAAGAAAAATAATATTGTTTCTGTTTGAGACATAAACAAGATTTCAAACAGAAACAAGATCATTTTTCTTACCCCATTGGCAGATAATTGCTTGTTTTAAGCAAAAACTCACTTCATTTTGATTTTACTTTCCAGAAAACAAGAAAAAAATATCTTATATCATTTAACTTATCTAGTAAAAGTATCTTGATTTAAGAATTTTTTGATATTTGGACTGGAAACAAGACAAAAAAACTAAGTAGGAAAAGCATTTTTGCAGTGAATAAATATATTTTATAAAACTGTTATTATAAAAAGGTTCATTAAGATGATACAGAAGGACATAAAGGTATAAAATGAAGCACTAAACCACTGAAGCTTGTGCATTAAAGTGATTTTACCACAGGTAAAGCACAGCCATGGTAAAATCACGGTATCATTAACTGACGTGCTGATTTTTATAAAACTGTGGCATGAAACTCATGGCACAGTAACAGAAAAGATCCCGGCCTTTAACGTGTCTGGGATTCTCTCACCGGTTCATGGATTGTTTTTGGTCAAATCACTTTAACCATGTGAACAACACTAATAAATAAATAAATAAATAAATAACAATAATTCATCTAATTGCCGGCTGTCGGGTTGCCATGTCAGTTTGGTGCATTAATGCAGAACTTGAGACAACTGACACTCATCCCAATTAATTATACATTATCATTATGCATAAACAATAGTTTTGATGCGATATGTGGGTGTGTTGAAGTTCTTCAAATGTGCAGCAGGTGGCAGACAAACGCAAGCCATGACAGAGAAGTGTGTGTTTGACCTTCACAGCGTCTGATTGACCCGGCAGTAAAGGCTTCTCCTCCGTGATGGCGATCTCCTGCATTTCGGTCGTCATGGTGATCGGTTACGCTGTCCTGAAACCCAAAACAGAAGAATGCATTATAAACACTGCGGCAAAAACGGCCACTTAACAATCATGAGAACACATGCACACACACACACACACACACGTGTGTGTCCGTATTCCAGCGGGAACGTCACGACTCTGCTGGGTTTTACTCATCTTAATTAGAAATTACAGCAAGAACAAATTAACAGAGAGAGAATGAGTGTGAGCGTGTGTATGTTTGTTTGTGTGCGTGTGTATGTGTATGTGTGTGAGTGTGTGAGAGAGAGAGAAAAGAGAGATTCTCCTGCTGTGCTACATGGGAAAAAAGAACTGGTTCTTATTCTGAACTGGTTCCGTTTTTAAAATCAAAATGGAATTCTGGAATGTTCGTAGAGTTCCGCTCCGTTCCGTTAGTGTTTCCTGCAGCTCAATATACAGAGGAAAAAAATCTATAAAAACAAATACCAAAGTTATCGGTTTCGTTTTGAACTGGATGTGAGAGATAAACTAGGTGCTGATAATACAGACACAAACGGGCAACATGCTAAATAATTACAGACACCAACACAGTGTGCTTCAATAAACGAATGACTGATGATTCTCTGAATGCACGAGGAATCTTTCAGAACTCGAATGGCTTTGAATCAATCAAATGACTCACTGAATCAGCTGGAGCAACTCACGGCTATTTTTATTTTACAATATATCTCACAGACATCGGGTTGTTATTGAAACATGTTCTGGACCCGAACTGCCCACTCAGAAACAAGAAGGGATCACCTGATCAACATGTAAACTGTAAACTGACCCTAAAAAAGTAAGTTGTGGTTATAAAACCGCTTATACCACAATAATAGACTGGAATAGAAGTGAACTAAGCATAAAACACACCACTGAGTTCTTAAAAAATGATTAAAATGAGCAGAATTAAAGTCTATCCTTAAGTAATATGACAGAAAACAAATCAAAACACACATTTCTTCTCATGAAGATCTACTTTACCTGATACTAAGTGCCTCAAACAGACTCAAACAGGTTTGAATCACAGCATAAATCAGATCAATCCAGTGATTAGTGCAGATTATCAGATACAGATATAGACTAATGTCAACCTGTGCTTTACCTTCAGGCCGTCTCTGATGTGCAGGTCATCAATACAGGACAGAACAACTTTTTTGTGGGGCTTTTAGGTTGTGTTGAACCTTCATGCAGTGACCGCCTGTGAAGCTGCATGTTTGTTCTGATGTGTGTGTGTGTGTACGAGAGAGTGTGAGAGAGAGTGTCTGTGAGTGAGTGTGAGTGTGTGTGTGTGTGTGTGAGAGAGTGTGTGTGTGTGTGAGTGTGTGTGTGTGAGAGAAAGTGAGTGTGTGTGTGAATGCGTGTGTGTGTGTGTGAATGCGTATGTGTGTGTGTGTCTGTGTGTGAGAGAGTGCATGTGTGTGTGTGAAAGAGAGAGAGTGAGTGTGTGTGTCTGTGTGTGTGTGCGTGTGTATGAGAGTGTGAGTGTGTGTACGAGGGTGTGAGTGTGTGTGTGTGTGTGTGTGTGTGTGTATGAGGGTATGTGTGTGTGTGTGTATGAGGGTGTGAGTGTGTACGAGGGTGTGTGTGTGTATGAGGGTGTGAGAGAGAGTGCGTGTGTGTGAGAGCGATAGAGAGAGAATGTGTGTGTGTCTAAGAGAGAGAGTGTGTGTGTGTGTGTGTCTGTGTGTGTGTGCGTGTGTATGAGGGTGTGTGTGTTTATGAGGGTGTAAGTGTGTGTACGAGGGTGTGTGTGTATGTGTATGAGGGTGTGTATGAGGGTGTATGTGTGTGTGTGTACAGGTATATGTGGTTTATGAGGACACAGATGTGTATAATGACATGGGTATTACAACGTAAACAACATACTAAAAACAGTGTTTTTTTTTTTTATTATAAAAAAAAAAATACAAAAAGTTTTGTATGAAGGGCCGGTTTAGGGGTAAGGTTAGTGTAATGTGTGTGTGTGTTCAGGCCTCAGGGGGCTGTTTCTTCTCTGTGGTTCAACCAGGAATGATCAGCCACGATAGCAACGTCTCTCTCTCTCTCTCTCTCACACACACACACACACACTCTCTGCTGGTCAGTGGAATCACACATCATCCACTACCTAAAAATCATCGTGCCAGGGAACGACAGCGGCCAGTGAACTTTCACAAACACCACCGAGCGATTCACCGACTCCACAGCGAGAACTGAGATGAATTACAGGTCTCGAAGGAGAAAACCCACTACAGTCCATTAACACACGCTGGGATGAGCCACAGTAAAGACCACCAGGTGCCATGTGTTACTGTGATTTTACCATGGTGTTCTAACCCCGCACAACTACTTCAAACATGGCTTAAAATGCATGAGAGTGTTTAATTGTATTGAATCTGCACTTATAGGGTACATTTTAAGCAGCCTATTTTTTCAGAAAATTGAAGTATCTTATAGTATTATATTATTTCCATAATAAATAAAAGTAAGCTATAATGCACTTCTTTTTCACCGTGATTCTGTAAGACGTCATTAGAGTGTTTTCAGACAGCATTTATTGATCACGTCGTTATTGATCAGCATCAGACGGATGACGTGTCATAAACGAGCCGAGAGCGCCATTCATCATGTGACCGGAGAGCCGTTAACATCATTAACATCTAGCCCTCTTCATCTCTCGTCATCCTCTCGTCTGCATCTCACTGACTCACTTCTAATAAGCACTGAACCGACGGGAGACGGTCTGTCACGAGGAAGGATTACGGAAACAGAAGAGAATGAAATGGGATTGAATGACAGAAAATGTGTGAAAGGAAAATAAGCAGCGTAGGAGGCTTGAGATGAATCTCACTTAAACCTGTCAAGAACACTTCCAGGTCACATCTACACTATACAATCTAGTTAGCTAGACTTACTTAACAAAAAAAGCATGCAAAACAATTGTCTTAAAAAAACAAGTAAAGTGAAATAGGAATAGTATGTTGTACTGACAAATGCTTAGTTAGTATAGTTCACTTACACAAGAGCTAAAAAAAGAACTGAGAGTACTTGATAATTTACTTTAGATCAATTTAATTGTTACCATTGTTGTGTTTTGCTGAATGTTGAAGTGTGTGTGTGACATAAGCATGATCAATTACAAGATATTGTCACAAATATAGAGGGATTATATCAACCCAATTACAAGTTTCACAAGGTGTTTATGATCTAAGAAGTGTTAGCAATACAATTATAAAAGATCATTATTTGACATGAAATATAGTTATGTTAGATATCATTCATATATACACACACACACACATATATCATATTTATTTCTTCCCTTCCTCTGAAATCAAATAACTGTGATTTATTGTTGCATCGCTGCATCAATAGGAAGAGAATTACAATAATATAAATTAAGTTCAAGAGCCCAACCAAATGAAACACTGATCTCCATAATGGTGACTTCAAACAAAACATTTGAGGAAAATCAACATCAATTTATGAAGTCAGCTTATGTGACGTTCTCTCAAATTTTTCAGTTGTATTGACAATTCAACATTCAAGATGACTTTGGGAAATGAGTGAACGCAAACAGAGATAAATAACTGCAGAAGTGGAGGACATGAGAGAAAAGACTTAAGAATTGCGTGGGTTTTCTGAGTAAAAAAGGCATAGTATGTGAATAGTACAGATTACTAGATTTTTACAATTAAGTTAAGACATTAAGTAGTTAACTAAAAAGTATTTTACAGTGTAGAGACAAAGGTAGAAATTATGATTTATATTTAAAATATTGTATTATTAAAATGTTTAAATTATTAAATAAAATAGTTCGCTCAAAGAAAATGAAGCCTATTTTTAGATAAAATAATGGAGAGAACAAAAAAAGTCAGAAATAAAATATTCAGACACTGTAAAACAATGAGAATTTGGGTGCAAAATTGGTTTAATTGTCATGAAAAAATGTCACAGTATTTAATATTTATTTAAATTTTTTAAAAATAATTTACTTATATTATTGCAAAATATAATTTCATATTTTTCTCTTGTGTTTTTGTGGTAAAATATGACTGGTCTTGTCAAGAACATTTCCAGGTCACATCTAATGACAAAATTAAACAAAAAATTTGAAATGATTTAAATGTATTTATATTTAAAATGTTATATATATATATATATATATATATATATATATATATATATATATATATATATATATATATATATATATATATATATATATATATAAAATATAACACATTTGAATATTTTAATTAGTTAGTTAATTACTTAATTATTTAGTACTTTGCTCTAAGAAAATTAAGCCTATTTTTATGAAGTCTGTTGTCGCATTGAGAATAATAGAAAGAACATAAAAATTTGGGTGAAAATATGGTTAAATTGTCATGAAAAAAATGTCACAATGTTTTTCAATTTTAAATAATTTTCATATATTATTGCAAAATATAATTTCATATTTTTCTCTTGTGTTTTTGTGTTGAAATATGACTGAGCTTCACCCCTTGAGGCCAGAAGTCACAGTTAAAATTAACACACACACACACACACACACACATATAAAAACACACACACACATACAGTGTGTATCTCTAATAGAGCCAGAACATTCAAGCCGGCCTCAGAAACATCTCATGACTCCAGTCAGCCGTGATGAAAACAGCATTAAACCAATGTAATGCTTGTGAAGAGAGTGATGGAGTCAATTCAGAGGAATACTGGCATCGGAAGTTAAAACAGGTCACGGGTGTCAATAGACTCGTGGCCTGTTTTAACTTCTGATGCCAATATTCCTCTAACTCTAATGGATTCTGTGCGGGAGTGAACGGATCGATACCGGCCCGCACACGACTCTTCTCTCCTCTGGGACGAATGCGAGTCAGACTATGCTAATATGCTCTGAATATATGCAGATATATTCAAATCACGCCTTGCACTGTAAAAGACAATCATCTTGTCTAGAACATCGACGCTGAACATTTCTCACCCTGAAATCTGCAAAAAGCAGTGAACGGGTTTGTCTTTCTCAGCTCTCCGCATTTATAAAAGTGAAATGCACTCAAACGTCAACATGCAAAGCATCCACAACCTATATTTTACTCTATAATGTGATGTATTTTTGACCGGAACAAGCCGGGACTTCAATATTAGACAAAAAGCATGCATTTATCTTCACAAACCAATGGTCAGCATAGTGCAATCGACTAGTGAGGTTTTGTGCAATCGACTACTACTCAGCCCAAAGCAGTGGGAAGTTGTGCAACACATTTGAATCTGACAAAGATTTCTCTGTTACAAACCCCTATGAGACCCGAATGACGTGATCAAGCTCGTTGAAACCACATTAAACAGCCAAAATCAAACCGTTCAATCCACATCAGCTGCAGGAACTATAGTTATTTTGACAGAATCGTACTAATATCACATTATATTATACGCATGTGTGAATATCAGCATCTCACCTGATAATCAGTGCTTGATTGTGCAATTATTACACTGCATGCAAAACGTCATTAGCTGACTATAAACTTTGCCAGATTATTGAAATACAGCAGTCATTCATGTGCACACAGGGCCTAAAACTAACTTTTTGCCACAGCTGCCAATGGCCGGTGACTGAAAATGTACTGGCCATAAATATGTTTTACCGGCCACGATGACAGCTTAATTTTAGATACCAGTGAAAATGCCCAATTCTCTATTCCAATTTCCATCCACAGCTAAAACTACTAGCCTAACTAATATACATTTAAAACACCATTAAAGACAAGCATTGAAATATGAACAAATAATCAAATTGCATGCAAATGCACAAATAAATACAAAGATACCTATGAAAAAAACAGTGCTTTTGACAGTAGTTTTCAGGTTAATAAAGCAATCAAATGTAAAATAACACACCATAGTCTTCACTATATAAACTAAACATCCTTATTAAAGTTACAAAAGTCATTCAGTTGAGAGCAGTGAGTGATTTTTTTCTTTGTCCTTTGTTGTTTGATTAACATTAAAAACAGACGGCAGCAGGAATATTAGGCTGCTGTCACTTTAAGAGCGAATGCACGGATCCAATACGTCTTTCTTGACTGTTTACGTTCACATAACCGACTATGTGTACTAGGATACTTGATATTTTTTTACATAATGTTGTGTGAATGTGTCCGCTCAAGTGCAAGAAGACTTAGTATTCGCGCACTGTCTGAGACGCGCACTTTGGATGTTTGCGCATAGAGAACTTTCCACACAGCACGTGAGTAGGGATGGAACGATTACCGGTTTCACGATAAAATGTACTGACGGTTAGTAATATCGTTTAAAATTTAATTATCATTAAAACCGTGTTTGATTATCACGATTTTGAAAACTAGCCAGCGAGCGTCAGTCTGGCGCAGGCGCAGCGCGCAATGTTGTTTTTTGAACGAGAAGTAATGGCGGAAGGCAGTGACAGCACCAGGAGCCTTCTAGGACCAAATCTGAGGTGTGGTCATATTTTGGCTTTTACAAAAGTCCTGAGGGAAACTCAATCGAGGATGGTCACCCTGTCTGCAGAACATGCAAGAAGAAAGTCGCTGCAATAGCGGCAAACGCTTCAAATCTGCGAACGCAAGGCAAGTGGACTTTGACCTCAATAACTAACGTTACGTCTGGGAAATAACGTGAAGCTTGAGCCAAAGATGAACGAACAAGCTCAGGCAAGACTAGGGTGACATCTAAGGGATAATAATGTATTCATTGTACACTTATTACGCAGATTTTCTTTACCACATAAATAATTAAGCGGACATATTGAACTGAGATTAATGTTTTAAATATTACCTGTTTATAATCCATTTTGTACAGTGTACGACCAGACAAGATGATCACAAGAAGTTATAGTAATAATTATCGTAGTATTAATAGTAAAGTCCTCTGATTTAATTTTCAATACAATCAAAAACAGAGACGCAAGACGCATTTGAATGAAATGAAAGCATGGATGTGCTGTTATAATGCGTTGCTATTGACGACGGTCATTATAAGGAAGGAAAGCCACAGGATAGAATCTTGCTTAAAAAAGTGCACAGAGCTGCTTGTTTTATTTGTTGTTTGTTGATTTTCAAATATAAAACTTGTTGAAATGTTTTCAGTGTGTGCATCAGTTCTTTTTGAACACTTTCATCTCATTTGCACAAAACCGTGATAATATTGATAATCGTGATAATTTGGGTCACTATACTCGTGATATGAAATGTTCATACCGTTTCATCCCTACACGTGAGTAACGAAATGAGTTCCCTTATTACGCCTTATTGCGCGTGAATATTTAAATGATCAAACTTTAAACTTTCATGGCGAAGCAGCCTGTCAATCACCCGCCAACCTGCCAAATGCGGCGGGTAACGCTGTCAAATCACAAGACAACTTGGTGGGATACTTATTGTTTACTCACTTTTGCTGGGGAATTTCGTGTAAGCAAAATCTGCACATATTTAGCACAAATACTCAACTCGCAATATATTGAGTACAGCATATTGCACAAAATATGCGCATATCTGGCTTACTTGAACATACACGTCCATACTTAACAAATAACGGTGCACTTGTTCATTTACATTGAAGCAATAGTGAAGATAACAATAGTTAAACAATAATGTGGTCTTTGTTTTGTTCCACGTGGTGTTCATGTTTGTTCACGTTCATTGCATTATTAAAATTCATAAAAATATTACCGGTTCCATACACTCACCAACACCGATTTTGACTTAATTTTAGGCCCTGTGTGCACATGCTGTTCAAAGGTTTGTGGTCTGTAAGAGGTTTTTTGAAAGAAATTAATACTTTTATCCAGCAAGGATGCATTAAATTGATCAAAAGTGACAGTAAAGACATTTTACAAAATATTTCTATTTCAAATAAATGCTGCACTGTAAACAATTGCCAGGAATTTACAGGATTAAAGAGTATTATTTTACAGTAAATTACTGCAGTCAGAAATGTGCAGTGAAATGAATGCATGCTGGGTAATTTTCTTATGAATGACTGTTAATCAACAGCAGAACATCACAGTAATTCACTGCTCTTGTTTTACTGTCAATTCACATTATAAAGTTGTCTTTAATCATGCCACTGTAAGAAATGATATTGTTTAGTCCTGTAATTGTTTTGAAGTCACCATGATGGTGATCAGTGTTTCATTAGCTTGGGCTCTTGGATCTTGTATATTCATATTCATATTTCTGATCTAGCCGAGTCAGAAGTGTCAAATGAAACATTTGTTAAAAACAATGACAAGCTAGAATATAAAATAAGCTAATTGCCTGATTTTAAGTTAGTCAATCTATACTATTATTAGCGTTATTTCAGCATAAAGATTTACCAATATCTTATCTCAAATTCATAATTATTTGTACATGGATATATTTCACAATAGTGAAGCAGCTGCTGATAGTTATCTCTGAAAGGTGTGACATCATCTTGCAACACAAGATTATTTTCCTTCCATATGACCTAATGACGCACAGACATCAATACTCAACATACAATGGTGACACTCAACAAATAATAATAATAAAACAGATAAATTCTGAACATTACAAAATAGTGCTAAAAGTGAAGCAAAAATAAGTTCAGCAGCACAGATAAAACCAACAAGAATCAAGAAACTCCACAGCATCATCTATTCATGCCGCACTGCATGCTGGGTACCTGTATAGTTCATATGCACTGTAGAAATCCAGTGCCGTTAGACACAAGAGAAGTCCTACAGTGGAATTACTGTGAGAGTCATGCGATTATTAACCTGGAATATTTTGTCACACTAACATTCTTAACAAAACTTTTCAAAAACTAATCACAAACAAAACTTTTGAATGGTACTGTAACACAAAATGTATGTAATTTCACTCCACATTAAAGCCGCAAACGTCATCAACTAGCAATGCTAGAGTTTAGAAAAGTGCAAAACATTATAGTGACACACTTTCGGGAAAAAGATAAATGCAAAGATCGCAAGAGTTACACAATCCCTGGCCCCAGTTACTAAACTCTCTCTCTCTCTGTCTCTCTCTCATGGCCTGCTTAGTACGAGACTTCAAAACAACTCCAGTGTTCAGTGATAAACAACTCCGCTGGCAAACACACTGCTGTTTTCATGTCTCTTTGTCCGTTCAGTGCCAGCACACCCCTCCTTCTCTCCTGCGCGTCGACCAATGCCTGAGGAAACCATAAAGCTAAAATGCAAACTTTACACACACAGACACCTCTAATTTACCACAACACTTCATTGCCCACAGGAAAAATGCTATTGCTCAACAATTGCTCTTCTGTTGCTCAATGTTCGAGTTAAACAATAAGTCTTATTATCTCAGTATTTATTATTTTTGACTTGTTTTCCAGTACAAATAATATTCTTAAATCAAGATATATTTACAGGAGAGAACCTAAGATATTAAGTCTTGTTTTCTGAAGAAAATGTATCAAAATGAAGTGTTTAAGCTTAAAAAACGGAAAGAAAAAAAAATCAGCCAATGGGGTCAGAAAAATAATCCTAATACAAAGGATAAAACAAGACCTCAATGAAACAGCGCTTCTCAAAGCCTTCCAAATCTCAAATGGCAAGTGGACAGTCGTGAGCTTTGTGCTCAACAGCCCTTCTGTGCTGATCTGGGATCAGTTTTGTCACTGAAATGCTTCGAGAAGCGGGACGCCGGCGGCTGACAGACGGTAGCAGGATATTGAGGGTTTAAATCAAAGCAGAGAAAGAGGACTGTGTGTGACCCGAACAGTGATTCAGCGCGAGACGGAGATGATGCTGTGTTTATGTATATTAGTAAATAGTAATATTTAAAGGATTACACCGAGATGAGCAGGGTGTGTGTCGCTTTTTACAGTGATTACAGGCATAACAGCAGAGCGAAATGAGAATTACTAAAGCTGAGATCAGGCCGACACAATTTCACCTTCGGTTCTGCGACGGATGCGTGCCAAATGAAGTCGGACTGCCTCAATACCCAATACATTTATGTTTTATTACCAAAATACTGAATGCAAGTTTTTTCCCCTTCTGTTTATCCAGACGTGCTATGACTCTGATGTTCTTGTTTTCCAGTACAAATATCTAAATATTCTCAAATCAAGAATGATGCATTTACTGAAATGTACAAAATGACATAACATAAGATAATAAATGATCAAAATTTAGTCAGATTTAAAAAACAAGGACAAAAATTAAACTTGTATTTTTCTGACCCCATTGGTGGATATGTTCTTGTTTCAAGCACAAACTCATTCAATTTTAATTTTTTTTTTTTCCAGAAAACAAGTTTCTCAAGTACTCTGTAAAAATTATTTTCTTATTCAATATTTTTGGCATGTTTAAAAAAAATATTTAAACATCCTTAAATCAAGATAGCCAGTTTGGACTTAAAACAAGAGAAAATATCTGCCAGTGTGGTCAGAAAAATACTTTTAATTTACAGGGAGTGCAGAATTATTAGGCAAGTTGTATTTTTGAGGATTAATTTTATTATTGAACAACAACCATGTTCTCAATGAACACAAAAAACTCAATATCAAAGCTGAATATTTTTGTATCAATATTTTAAGTAGTTTTCAGTTTTAGCTATTTTAGGGGGATATCTGTGTGTGCAGGTGACTATTACTGTGCATAATTATTAGGCAACTTAACAAAAAACAAATTTATACCCATTTCAATTATTTATTTTTACCAGTGAAACCAATATAACATCTCAACATTCACAAATATACATTTCTGACATTCAAAAACCAAACAAAAACAAATCAGTGACCAATATAGCCACCTTTCTTTGCAAGGACACTCAAAAGCCTGCCATCCATGGATTCTGTCAGTGTTTTGATCTGTTCACCATCAACATTGCGTGCAGCAGCAACCACAGCCTCCCAGACACTGTTCAGAGAGGTGTACTGTTTTCCCTCCTTGTAAATCGCACATTTGATGATGGACCACAGGTTCTCAATGGGGTTCAGATCAGGTGAACAAGGAGGCCATATCATTAGATTTTCTTCTTTTATACCCTTTCTTGCCAGCCACGCTGTGGAGTACTTGGACGCTTGTGATGGAGCATTGTCCTGCATGAAAATCATGTTTTTCTTGAAGGATGCAGACTTCTTCCTGTACCACTGCCTGAAGAAGGTGTCTTCCAGAAACTGGCAGTAGGACTGGGAGTTGAGCTTGACTCCATCCTCAACCCGAAAAGGCCCCACAAGCTCATCTTTGATGATACCAGCCCAAACCAGTACTCCACCTCCACCTTGCTGGCGTCTGAGTCGGACTGGAGCTCTCTGCCCTTTACCAATCCAGCCACGGGCCCATCCATCTGGCCCATCAAGACTCACTCTCATTTCATCAGTCCATAAAACCTTAGAAAAATCAGTCTTGAGATATTTCTTGGCCCAGTCTTGACGTTTCAGCTTGTGTGTCTTGTTCAGTGGTGGTCGACTTTCTGCCTTTCTTACCTTGGCCATGTCTCTGAGTATTGCACACCTTGTGCTTTTGGGCACTCCAGTGATGTTGCAGCTCTGAAATATGGCCAAACTGGTGGCAAGTGGCATCTTGGCAGCTGCACGCTTGACTTTTCTCAGTTCACGGGCAGTTATTTTGCGCCTTGGTTTTTCCACACGCTTCTTGCGACCCTGTTGACTATTTTGAATGAAACGCTTGATTGTTCAATGATCACGCTTCAGAAGCTTGGCTATTTTAAGACTGCTGCATCCCTCTGCAATATATCTCACTATTTTTGACTTTTCTGAGCCTGTCAAGTCCTTCTTTTGACCCATTTTGCCAAAGGAAAGGAAGTTGCCTAATAATTATGCACACCTGATATAGGGTGTTGATGTCATTAGACCACACCCCTTCTCATTACAGAGATGCACATCACCTAATATGCTTAATTGGTAGTAGGCTTTCCAGCCTATACAGCTTGGAGTAAGACAACATGCATAACGAGGATGATGTGGTCAAAATACTCATTTGCCTAATAATTCTGCACTCCCTGTAAAGGGAATTGGCAGATAATTCTACACTGCAAAAAAATATTTTTTTGTTTTGATTTTTTTGAAGTTGTAAGTAAGGGAAAATAATTGGAGAAAAATAATTTTACAAAAAAAAATGCCATTTCAGTTTTTCGACTTAATTACTCATTTTCTAAGCATTTTTTGTGCTTAAATGACTTAATTTTGCTTTAATTCAATGTGTTACTTGCAGTTTGGTGTGAAAAACGGTGTAGAAAAATTGTTTCTACACCAATTTTCAGTGTAAATGTATCTTGTTTTAGGAATGTTTAGATATTTATACTAGAAAACAATACTAAACAAAAATATTAAAGGGCACCTCTTATGCAAAATTCACTTTTACATGGTGTTTGAATATAAATGTGTCTTGGCAGTGTGTGTACACAACCACCCTATAATGGTAAAAATCCACCCACTCCTTTTTTTTTAATCCCCATAAATCATAAACAGTGTCTCAGAATAAGCCGTTTGCATATTCCTGGAAAAGTGACATTTCACAGGCCCCACCCACCAGTGTTGATGGACACTGCCGTATTAGCACAGGCCCCACCCACCAGTGTTGATGGACACTGCCGTATTAGCACAGGCCCCACCCACCAGTGTTGATGGACACTGCCGTATTAGCACAGGCCCTGCCCACCAGTGTTAATGGGCACTGCCGTATTAGCACAGGCCCCGCCCACCAGTGTTAATGGACACTGTCGTATTAGCACAGGCCCCGCCCACCAGTGTTAATGGACACTGCCGTATTAGCACAGGCCCTGCCCACCAGTGTTAATGGACACTGCTGTATTAGCACAGGCCCCGCCCACCAGTGTTGATGGACACTGCCGTATTAGCACAGGCCCTGCCCACCAGTGTTAATGGACACTGCCGTATTAGTACAGGCCCCGCCCACCAGTGTTAATGGGCACTGCCGTATTAGCACAGGCCCCGCCCACCAGTGTTAATGGACACTGTCGTATTAGCACAGGCCCCGCCCACCAGTGTTAATGGACACTGCCGTATTAGCACAGGCCCCGCCCACCAGTGTTAATGGACACTGCCGTATTAGCACAGGCCCCGCCCACCAGTGTTGATGGACACTGCCGTATTAGCACAGGCCCCACCCACCAGTGTTGATGGACACTGTCGTATTAGCACAGGCCCCGCCCACCAGTGTTGATGGACACTGCCGTATTAGCACAGGCCCCGCCCACCAGTGTTAATGGACACTGCTGTATTAGCACAGGCCCTGCCCACCAGTGTTAATGGACACTGCCGTATTAGTACAGGCCCCGCCCACCAGTGTTAATGGGCACTGCCGTATTAGCACAGGCCCCGCTCACCAGTGTTAATGGACACTGCCGTATTAGCACAGGCCCCGCCCACCAGTGTTGATGGGCACTGTCGTATTAGCACAGGCCCCGCCCACCAGTGTTGATGGACACTGTCGTATTAGCATAGGCCCCACCCTCAGTGAGCTGTGCAAAGTCCGCCATGTTTATCTCCTCGCCAGAGCATTCAAGTAAGAAATGTGTTCTTAATAAAGCTACTAAAGTTATTCAGTCAAGAGCAGTTTTAATGATGTTGTTGATGCTGCTGTCACTTTAATACACAGATCTAATATACACACGGGATTTCTGTATAAATAACCAACTGTTTTCATGTGAACTTTGTGTGTTTCTGACATAACCTTGTGTGCATTTGACAGTTTAATCGCAATAACACATGAAAGAGAACTAGTCTAGTAGTTTAATACTCACGGATGTACCTACATCCAGCTCTCTGTGCGCATGCGTCGGGTGTGTGCGCTCAAGTTGAGAGTATTATGGCTTTAAAACACATGCAGATGATAATATTTCATGATTATGAAGAACTGCAGTGTCACGTGAGCATGTCTGCAATAGAGAATAGAGATCATAACCAAAACAGATGTATCATGTTTCAGTTTTCATTCGCGTGCTCACGAGCTGTGAAGGCTCCGCCCTCTGCGGTGGGGAGAAGCAGCTCATTTGCATTTAAAGGAGACACACACAAAACAGCTCATTTTTCTCAAACCCCAAAATGGACATTTTCAAAATGGTATTTTAAATAATCTGTTAGGAGCTTTGATCTGAAACTTCACAGACACACTCTGGGGACACCTGAGACTTATATTACATCTTGTAAAAATTAGGATAATAGGTGCCCTTTAAATAAAAATAACTTTTTTATGACCCCATTTGCAGAATTTATGCCATTTTTCTTTTCAAATAAAAGTTAAATATATATATATGTTTTATATATGTAATATTTGAAGTTGTAAATAAAACTAATTGGAGTTTGTTTTTACAACTTCAAAATGTCACATCTAATTCAATGTTACTTGCATTTCTTTGCAATTGTTTGTGAAAATTACTAGCAATTTCTGAGTTAAAATTGTTTCTACATAAATTTTTTTAAAGTTTTGATTTATATAATCTTTTAGATATTTGTACTGAAAATACAGACCTCAGGCACTGAAGTGCTGTAGAAACCCTAAGGTTGAGTTTCAGTATGGTAGTAGTAGGACAGGACACGTTTAGAGGCTTGGCGGTATTTTTAGGCGTCATGATAAAGGACACTCGGATATGTTGCGGTCGAGCTATTCTCGAGCAAGCAGTTGTATATATCGGTGTGGATTGCGTTCCTGAAGACATCAGGTCACATGTGAATGCCTGGTACTTCAGCAAACCTCAAGCAATGATACAAAAGCGTCACATTTTCAGGTTACAAACATCGCACTGTCAATCAAGAACGCAGACCAATGAACATGAAGTAAAGCAAAAACCTGAATCAGTCTCATGAGCGGCTGGAGAAACGTCCTTGTAGTAGTGACCCAGAGTTGAGGACAGTGTAGTGTGACGTTACTGGTAAGTGTGTGTTAACTGAGTGCTATTTCAAGAGTTCAGCCATGAAACGCCCTGAGAGACCTCGAGCTGAAAGAGTTAGTGTGAAGAGCCCGAATCGAGTGTAATGGGCAGCAAAACAATCTTTAGGAACAGTGCATGTGTGAGTTTATTCAGCTTTAGGGACAAAATCACCAAATATGACAAAAACACCTCAAAGGTAATAAATAAGTTAATGAATAAAGTAAACAATGCAAAAATAAATTGAAAAAAATATATTTTAGTGGTAAGTGAAATGTAGAGTAAATATAAAGTAGACTTATTGACTACGAATTGTCTAAATCGTAAGTATAAAAACACACAATCATACTTGCGTTTCGCAGCGATGCCATAACCATTGAGAACCTTTCATGGATCAGATATTAAAATAACTTTTTTTTTTATAGTAGTAAAAATCTGTAAAAAGTTCAGTTAGAGAACAGATTAACTACAATTAAAAACTGAACGTGCTGCATGAGCCAAACAAACGCAGCAGGAGTCAGATCTCATTCATCACGAGAGCGAAGAGCTGACAGACAAGATGATCGCGGAAGATTTGGTTTCAAAGCGAAATGTAAAAGCGCCTATTTAAGGGAGTTTATCATTGTACTGTTTTGTAGCGTATCAAAACGCTGTTTTGTCGCCAGATTTTATAGTGTAAATATATGCAAGCGCGAATGAGAACCGTTTCGAGGGGGATGCCAGGTGTGCGCGAAAAAACAAAAAAACGAATATGCGAATCCCAAAATTGAAAATCGAATATTCTAATATTCTGGTCCAGCCCTACACAGCAGTGGGCGTTTACACTGAAGTCTCACCATAGCCAATCACAGCAGTGGGCGTTTACACTGAGGTCTCACCATAGCCAATCACAGCAGTGGGCGTTTATACTGAAGTCTCACCATAGCCAATCACAGCAGTGAGCGTTTAAACTGAAGTCTCACAGCAGCCAATCACAGCAGTGAGCGTTTACACTGAAGTCTCACAGCAGCCAATCACAGCAGTGGGCGTTTACACTGAAGTCTCACAGCAGCCAATCACAGCAGTGGGCGTTTACACTGAAGTCTCACAGCAGCCAATCACAGCAGTGGGCGTTTATACTGAAGTCTCACCATAGCCAATCACAGCAGTGGGCGTTTATACTGAAGTCTCACCATAGCCAATCACAGCAGTGAGCGTTTAAACTGAAGTCTCACAGCAGCCAATCACAGCAGTGGGCGTTTAAACTGAAGTCTCACTGCAGCCAATCACAGCAGTGGGCGTTTACACTGAAGTCTCACAGCAGCCAATCACAGCAGTGGGCGTTTAAACTGAAGTCTCACTGCAGACACGCCCCTTCAGACAGAGCGTTCAAATCAGAGGCTAAAATCAGGGTAGAAAATGCCTTTTATTTCTAAATTATGACCATTTTTTAATGTAAAAATCACACTAACATTATAATTGCACCACAGGAAATGTTATAAAACAATAAAACAATGCTTTTTATGACCCCTTTAAAAACGCCCCACTTGTTTTAATGACATGCTGCCATTTTAGGGTGTGTATGAGAAACATGAAAAGAGAATAACTTCAAAACAGCGCTACTCGACAAAACTAACCCTCTGCACCAGCCATTCGACACTAACACACACAAATAGCACAGTTAAACTATGGATACTACACGCATATCACCTGAGTTTAAAGCCTGGACCTCATGAATCAGACACAGCATTAGTTTTCCTCCCTGAAATCTGTTCAGCTCTCTGACTGAGTTTGCCTTCAAATACTCCCACTTGTGACTTTAAAAAACAACTTAATAAATTCTCAAAATCTTGATTTCTCTATAGGACAAAGTAAATTACATTTATTTGTGCATTACAGTATTTATTTGAACTCTGTGTGTGTTGAAGGAAAATAAATGTGACACCTGTGTGATTGTGTTGCTTGTAGAGGAATTAATGGCTCAATAACACACACACACACACACACACATAGAGTGAGCATGACTGAACTGGTAACAAACACATTTTAAAATGAGCAAAGTATTAAAAGTAACCAATCTATTCACAATAACCACACACGGTGGATCTGGGCGGGTGTGTGTATGTTCACCTGCTCTGGGCTTTGTCCCGGTGTTTGTTCATTTAGAAAGTTTAAATGACAAAAGAAAAGAGAATGAGCCGCGGCAGCCGCCATGGAGACCCGGAGAGATGCCAAAACGCTCAGTGTTGTTTTCTGATCCTTTACTCCTGTGTATCCCACAGCGATGGTGCCACATTCATCACTTCAGCAGGAAAAGAGCAGCCAACACCCTGATGGATTACAGCACTGACTCACTCTATCTGTGTGTGTACATCTATCTATCTATCTATCTATCTATCTATCTATCTGTCTATCTGTCCGTCCATCCATCCATCCATCCATCCATCCATCATCTATCTGTCCGTCCGTCCGTCCATCTATCTACACTATATTGCCAAAAGCATTGGGACACCCCTCCAAATCAAATCATTGAATTCAGGTGTTCAATCACTTCATGGCCACAGGTGTATAAATCAAGCACTAGGCATGCAGACGCTTCTACAAACATTTGTGAAAGAATGGGTCTCTCTCAGGAGCTCAGTGAACTCAAGCGTGGTACCGTGATAGGTTGCCACCTGTGCATTAAGTCCATTCCTGAAATTTCCTCACTACTAAATATTCCACGGTCAACTGTTAGTGGGATTATAACAAAGTGGAAGCAATTGGAAACAACAGCAACTCAGCCATGAAGTGATAGGCCACATGAAATCACAGAGCGGGGTCAGCGCATGCTGAGGGTCACAGAAGACGGCAACTTTCTGCAGAGTCAATAGCTACAGACCTCCAAACTTCATGTGGCCTTCAGATGAGCTCAAGAACAGTGTGTAGAGAGCTTCATGGAATGGGTTTCCATGGCCGAGCAGCTCAAGAGCAATGCAAAGCGTGGGATGCAGTGGGGTAAAGCGCGCCGCCACTGAACTCTAGAGCAGTGAGACGTGTTCTCTGGAGTGACCAATCACGCTCCTCTGTCTGCCAATCCCATGGACGAGTCTGGGTTTGGCGGTTGCCAGGGGAACGGGACTTGCCTGACTGCATTGTGCCAAGTGTAAAGTTTGGTGGAGGGGGGATTATGGTGTGGGGTTGTTTTTCAGGGGTTGGGCTTGGCCCCTTAGTTCCAGTGAAAGGAACTCTTAATGCTTCAGCATACCAAGACATTTTGGACAATTTCATGCTCCCAACTTTGTGGGAACAGTTTGGGGATGCCCCGTTCCTGTTCCAACATGACTGCGCTCCAGTGCACAAAGCGTCGGTCCATAAAGACATGGATGAGCGAGTTTGGTGTGGAGGAACTTGACTGGCCTGCACAGAGTCCTGACCTCATCCCGATAGAACACCTTTGGGATGAATTAGAGCGGAGACTGCGAGCCAGGCCTTCTCGTCCAACATCAGTGCCTGACCTCACAAATGCGCTTCTAGAAGAATGGTCAAAAATCCCCATAAACACACTCCTAAACCTTGTGGAAAGCCTTCCCAGAAGAGTTTAAGCTGTTATAGCTGCAAAGGGTGGGTCAACTCCATATTAAACCCTACGGATTAAGAATGGGATGCCATTAATCAATCTATCTCTCTCTCTCTCTCTCTCTCTCTCTCTCTCTCTCTCTCTCTATCTATCTATCTATCATCTCATTTCCTGTCATGTCTGTTCTATTCTTCACACTTTTATTCAGCAGTATGAAGGAATCTCTCTCTTGATGTTCTCGATGAATCTCAGCGGTCAACATTTCCTCAAATGTTTCTCCAGTTCTCCGTCATTATGGCTCAGTGTGTACTTGTTAACTTTCAGTAAAGCACAGAGACTCGGTTCATTACAGAGAATCAAACATTCGACCTGATTAAGTGTCACTGCGTAACTGATGTGCATCATTAAAGAGCCACATCACTGAAAGACAAGATGTTCTCTCTCCAACACACACTCGTTCCTGGAACGACCTTCACGCTGGAGGCTCGTCACCATTTGGAAGCGACACACAAAAAAACCCTCCAGATCTTATTATGCAGATGTAATCCATGACCACAGCCATGAGGACATGACATCACTGATACGCCTCAAACCCCTTCGCTTATGTAAACCCTCTCAGTTTACCCAGAATTCTGCACCCCTTCAATGTTTCATAACATGATATCATTCAGTGTACAAGAAACAAGACGAGACAAGAAAGTGTTTTTTTTAAGCAAATGTTGCATTCAAATTTTGTTCTGTAATTACTTTCACAGAAACTACTCTATAGCCAAAAGCAACATGTGGACGGAGTCAAATCACCAGCTTATGGCAAAAAGGTTATTTTTTGAATAACGACTGGTTACAACAAGCCTGTGTGACAATGGCTTGTTTTCACAACTAGGGTTGAAACATACCTAATATTAAATATATCTCAATGTTTATATTTGCTCTGAATTGGCTTAAAATGGGTGGTGGGGTGTTTCAATAAGAGGTTCTATTATTTAGTTATTGTAACAAAATATATCCAAAATATGGTAACAATCAAAGTGTTATATCAAGTGTATAATTATGACAACGCTGCTTGGTTTCAAACTTTTTTGTTAACAGAAACTTGGAGTGTTGATATTAAATTAATGAAACACTTTGTGATTCTATATGATTTAAGATCTACTTTTCAATAAAAAATAATAGTTAATGGGGAGGGGGGTATTTTTAGCATTTTAATAAAGCATTTTTTAAATATAATGCAATAATTTTAAGAAATCTTTGAAGTTTGCCAGTCCCCCTGATTTAGTAAAACATTACACAAACATTTTTAATGAAAATTAATGTAAAAAATAACGCGACTTATGTGCGCTTTCTGAATGGAGATGCAAACAAATGATTGAATCGTTGAGTTGGTTCGTTGAAACAAGAAGTTTGAAGTGTGGAAATTAATGAAACCAACTCTATTTCTGCTACTTGAGTTTATATACGAGATGCTATTAAAACACCTTAGTCTTCAAAATCCTAAAGTCACAAATCACAAGAAAAGGAAGGATCACAAAACTAGTCTAATGACATGATCTTTAGGCCAAAAGTGCATTAAAATTATTGAGATATTTACAATGATTCTCAATTTTATAATAAAAAATTAATTGCCAATATACCATGGCATTTCCCAGCCATAATATCAACTAGTAAAACATTTAATCCCACTACACGTGAGATTCCCGTCTTACAAATCTAGATTCAAATCCACCCACATATCAATATTTATTCTCATCTTTCAGATGTACACAAGCTAAAGAGGGCAGAGCGAGGTGAGTGAATGAATGGGGAGAGAAACCCACAGAGAGCAAAAATATCTGGAGCTGAATGGTTGAAGGATGCGGGGAAACAGAGGGAGCTCTGTACTGTCAGGAGCAGATCCACAGACACACGAGTCCGCAGTGACCTGCAGTCACCTCTGAGACTGTCTGACTGTTCACTCATCTGCTGCACCCTTACTATTCTCATCACTGCAGTGACAGGGTCAGTCTTACACTGCACTGCACTGTCACCTGGGAATATTACACTACACCGCAACATCAACTAACTTACACACGGTTCAATAGATAGAATGACAGAACAAATAGATGGACGGACAGACAGACAGAATGACAGAATGAACAAATGACAGACGGATGGACAGATAGAATGAACAAACGAAAAACAGACAGACAGAATGATAGACTGAACAAACGAATGACAGATGGATGGACGGACAGACAGACAGAATGATAGAATGAACAAACGAACGACAGACAGACAGACAGAATGAACAAACGAACAAACGACAGACAGACAGACAGACAGAATGATAGACTGAACAAATGAACGACAGATGGATGGACGGACAGACAGACAGAATGATAGACTGAACAAACGAATGACAGATGGATGGATGGACAGACAGACAGAATGATAGACTGAACAAATGAATGACAGATGGATGGACGGACAGACAGACAGAATGATAGACTGAACAAACGAATGACAGACAGAATGATAGAATAAACAAACGAACGACAGACAGACAGACAGACAGAATGAACAAACGAACAAACGACAGATAGACAGACAGAATGAACAAACGAACAAATGACAGACAGACAGACAGAATGAACAAACGACAGACAGACAGAATGATAGACTGAACAAACGAATGACAGATGGATGGATGGACAGACAGACAGAATGATAGACTGAACAAACAAATGACAGATGGTTGGACGGACAGACAGACAGAATGATAGAATGAACAAACGAACGACAGACAGACAGACAGAATGAACAAACGAACAAACAACAGACAGAAAGACAGACAGACAGAATGATAGACTGAACAAATGAACGACAGATGGATGGACGGACAGACAGACAGAATGATAGACTGAACAAACGAATGACAGATGGATGGACGGACAGACAGACAGAATGATAGACTGAACAAACGAATGACAGATGGATGGACGGACAGACAGACAGAATGATAGACTGAATAAACGAATGACAGACAGAATGATAGAATAAACAAACGAACGACAGACAGACAGACAGAATGAACAAACGAACAAACGACAGATAGACAGACAGAATGAACAAACGAACAAATGACAGACAGACAGACAGAATGAACAAACGACAGACAGATGGATGGACGGACAGACAGACAGAATGATAGACTGAACAAACGAATGACAGATGGATGGACGGACAGACAGACAGAATGATAGAATGAACAAACGAACGACAGACAGACAGACAGAATGAACAAACGAACAAACGACAGACAGAATGATAGACTGAACAAATGAACGACAGATGGATGGACGGACAGACAGACAGAATGATAGACTGAACAAACGAATGACAGATGGATGGACGGACAGACAGACAGAATGATAGACTGAATAAACGAATGACAGACAGAATGATAGAATAAACAAACGAACGACAGACAGACAGACAGAATGAACAAACGAACAAACGACAGATAGACAGACAGAATGAACAAACGAACAAATGACAGACAGACAGACAGAATGAACAAACGACAGACAGACAGAATGATAGACTGAACAAACGAATGACAGATGGATGGATGGACAGACAGACAGAATGAACAAACGAACAAATGACAGACAGACAGACAGAATGAACAAACGAACAAATGACAGACAGACAGACAGAATGAACAAACGACAGACAGACAGAATGATAGACTGAACAAACGAATGACAGACAGACAGACAGAATGATAGAATGAACAAACGAACGAAAGACAGACAGACAGAATGAACAAACAAACAAATGACAGACAGACAGACAGAATGAACAAACGACAGACAGACAGAATGATAGACTGAACAAACGAATGACAGACAGACAGACAGAATGATAGAATGAACAAATGAACGAAAGACAGACAGACAGACAGAATGAACAAACGAACAAATGACAGACAGACAGACAGAATGAACAAACGACAGACAGACAAAATGATAGACTGAACAAACGAATGACAGACAGACAGACAGAATGATAGAATGAACAAACGAACAAACGACAGACAGACAGACAGACAGACAGAATGAACAAACGACAGACAGACAGACAGAATGAACAAACGACCAAACGACAGACAGACAGACAGACAGAATGAACAAATGACAGACAGACAGACAGAATGAACAAACGAACAAACGACAGACAGACAGACAGAATGAACAAACGAACAAACGACAGACAGACAGACAGAATGAACAAACGACAGACAGACAGAATGAACAAATGACAGACAGACAGACAGAATGAACAAACGAATGACAGACGAACAGACAGACAGAATGAACAAACGAACAAACGAATGACAGATGAACAGACAGATAGACAGACAGAATGATAGAATGAACAAATGACAGACAGACAGACAGAATGAACAAACGAACAAATGACAGACAGACAGACAGACAGAATGAACAAACGACAGACAGACAGACAGAATGAACAAATGACAGACAGACAGACAGAATGAACAAACGAACAAACGACAGACAGACAGACAGAATGAACAAATGACAGACAGACAGATAGACAGAATTAACAAACGAATGACAGACGAACAGACAGACAGAACGAACAAACGAATGACAGATGAACAGACAGACAGAATGAACAAACAGCAGACAGACAGAATGATAGAATGAACAAATGAACGACAGACTGACAGACAGACAGACAGAATGAACAAACAAATGACAGATGAACAGACAGATAGACAGACAGAATGATAGAATGAACAAATGAACGACGGACTGACAGACAGACAGACAGAATGAACAAACGAATATGGACTGACAGACAGAATGATAGAATGAACAAATGAACAACAGATGGATGGACAGACAGACAGACAGAATGATAGAATGAACAAACCAATGATAGATAGATAGATAGATAGATAGATAGATAGATAGATAGAATGAAAGAATGAACAAATGAATGACGGATGGATATCTATTGGTCCATCCGTCTGTCCAACTATCCATTGTTCTGTCTGACGTTCAATTGTTCTATCTATACAAAGTAAATGCACCGTGTGAAAGACAGACAGAACGACGAACAAATGACCGATCGATAGATAGATAGATGAAAGTTGAAAGTTTCCTAACAGATGGATAGTTTCCCTCCTGTCATTACTCAACTGAGTCAGTCTAAACATATCTCTTCTTCTACTCAATGCTAATGATGTGTTATACGTGGGTGGCCTTCAATCAGAGACTACACGAGTGCTGTGATGACACTCCACAGAGCCTGTGAAGGAGGAGCCGAAACTCTCTTTACCTTACAAGCCCAGTGACCAGCTGCTCTTACACCACTAGCAGAACAGACATCACATTAAGGGACTGGGTGTCTTTAAAGGGACAGTTCATCTAAAAATTAAGTTATGTAATTTACTCGCCCTAATCTAAAGCGTAAAAAGGAGACGGAAGATGAGTCACACTGTCAAGCTCCAAATAAGACAAGAAAGCACCATAAAAGTGTGCGAGGACCAGACTGAATTGTTACTTAAAAGTCAACATAAAATTTACATGAACCCTTACTTTTTCCAACTTTAATAGCCTAACTTCTGACCCCCCCCAAATCTTGCACTAAGTTATCATATGGCTTCAGAAGACTATATGGACTAATTATATCCCATCTAACAGGGAACGTTCTCTCAAAGTTATGAACAAACATTCCTCCAGTAACGTTAATAGAATGTTCGTTCAAAGTTATCTGGTCTTTAATAACAAGTCAAAGCATTAGCACAAAAACGTCGTTCATGGAATGTTTTTCCGAAACATCTCGTCTAATGTTTTTTAAATGTTCCTACTTATTGTTACAGATGGTTCAGAAAACATTCAGAATTAACGTCCCCATGACGTTTGCAATATGATACATCTGAACATTCCCTTAATGTTTTCTCTAACGTTCACATATCCAAGAAAAAAAAAAGATTTGAACATTCTGAGAACGTTCAGAAATAACGTTTTCAGAACTCAATGGAACGTCAGCCAAACGTGTTTTGTTGGCTAATTTTGGAGCTCAACGGTGTGAATTATATAAACTCACAACTGCGAGTTATAAAGTCCGAATTTCATGATAGAAGCTCGCCAATTGCGAAAAAAAGTCAGAATTGTGAATTCGCAATTCTGACTTTTTAACTCGCAATTGCAGCCAGTCTTTTTTCCTCAGAATTGGACATTATTTTTCAGAATTGCGAGATTATATTTCACAATTTTGAGAAAAGAAGTCAGAATTGCAACTTTATCACAATTGCAAGTTTATATCACGAAATTCTGACTTTTTTTCTTAGAATTATGAGATATAAACTTGAAATTGTGAGAAATAAAGTCCGAATTGCAAGAAAAAAGCTTGCAATTCGGACTTTATAACTCATCATTCTGACTTTTTCCGCAATTGCGAGTTTATATCACGAAATTCGGACTTTATAACTCACAATTCTGACTTCTTTCCTCAGAATTGGACATTATTTCTCAGAATTGCGAGTTTATATCTCACAATTTTGAGAAAAGAAGTCAGAATTGCAACTTTATCGCAATTGCAAGTTTATATCACGAAATTCTGACTTTATAACTCGCAATTCTGACTTTTTTTCTTAGAATTATGAGATATAAACTTGAAATTGTGAGAAATAAAGTCCGAATTGCAAGAAAAAAGCTTGCAATTCGGACTTTATAACTCATCATTCAGACTTTTTCCACAATTGCGAGTTTATATCACGAAATTCGGACTTTATAACTCACAATTCTGACTTCTTTCCTCAGAATTGGACATTATTTCTCAGAATTGCCGGTTTATATCTCACAATTGCGAAAAAAGTCAGAATTGTGAGTTATAAAGTCCGAATTTCGTGATATAAACTCACAATTGCGAAAAAAAGTCAGAATTGTGAGTTATAAAGTCAGAATTTCATGATAGAAGCTCGCCAATTGCGAAAAAAAGTCAGAATTGTGAATTCGCAATTCTGACTTTTTAACTCGCAATTGCAGCCAGTCTTTTTTCCTCAGAATTGGACATTATTTTTCAGAATTGTGAGTTTATATTTCACAATTTTGAGAAAAGAAGTCAGAATTGCAACTTTATCGCAATTGCAAGTTTATATCACGAAATTCTGACTTTATAACTCGCAATTCTGACTTTTTTTCTTAGAATTATGAGATATAAACTTGAAATTGTGAGAAATAAAGTCCGAATTGCAAGAAAAAAGCTTGCAATTCGGACTTTATAACTCATCATTCAGACTTTTTCCACAATTGCGAGTTTATATCACGAAATTCGGACTTTATAACTCACAATTCTGACTTCTTTCCTCAGAATTGGACATTATTTCTCAGAATTGCCGGTTTATATCTCACAATTGCGAAAAAAGTCAGAATTGTGAGTTATAAAGTCCGAATTTCGTGATATAAACTCACAATTGCGAAAAAAAGTCAGAATTGTGAGTTATAAAGTCAGAATTTCATGATAGAAGCTCGCCAATTGCGAAAAAAAGTCAGAATTGTGAATTCGCAATTCTGACTTTTTAACTCACAATTGCAGCCAGTCTTTTTTCCTCAGAATTGGACATTATTTTTCAGAATTGCGAGTTTATATTTCACAATTTTGAGAAAAGAAGTCAGAATTGCAACTTTATCGCAATTGCGAGTTTATATCACGAAATTCTGACTTTATAACTCGCAATTCTGACTTTTTTTCTTAGAATTGTGAGATATAAACTTGAAATTGTGAGAAATAAAGTCCGAATTACAAGAAAAAAGCTTGCAATTCGGACTTTATAACTCATCATTCTGACTTTTTTCCGCAATTGCGAGTTTATATCACGAAATTCGGACTTTATAACTCTCAATTCTGACTTTTTCCGCAATTGCGAGTTTATATCTTGCAATTCTGAGAAATAATGTCCAATTCTAAAGAAAGAAATGCTTATTTTTTCTCGCAATTTCAAGTTTATATCACGGAATTATGCGAAACAAGTCTGAATTAAAAGTTGCAATTGCCTTTTTTTTATTCTGTTGTGGAAACAGGCTTCCATAATGAAGCAGTCCATTTTGTAGTATGGAAGGGAAAAAAAAGTAGTGACAATATTACGTAAAAATCTTCGTTACTTAAAAGAAAAAAACATGAGTAAATGGCAGAATTGTATTTTTTGGGGTGCACTGCTGAACGAGTCACTGAAGCTCCCAGATAAAGCGCCGCTCCGGTGTATCTCAGTGAGTCCAGCACACGGTGTTTGCGCGTGTTTGTTGCGTGCAGTCGTGGCTGGAAAAGGCCTTTGCGGGTTTGTCTGCGCCCGCGACACACCTCCCTTTGACATTGACACACATTCTCCACAGCCACGGCGCGTAAGAGCTCTGCAGACCCGCGGAAAAGCCCCGCGCGAGCCCATGTTTTCCTTTTGATATTCAAGTTAACATCAACAACAAAACAACACGTATGCATCTCTCTAGCGCAAATGCATGAACAAAGACCATCCTCAATTAACCCACAAGTAAACTGACACGTTAAGTAACGTTTACCCATAAATCCACTAAAAACTCTTGGGAAAACATGTGAGTTGATTCCTGTAACGCGTGCAATCTTAAGGGTATACAGTCATGGTTCATATTAAGCGAGCTGATTTTAACGCAGCGTTGTGTTTACAAGTTTCCAGCCGCTGGAAAAGATTAGGATCAGCTCTCGTGTGTCGTTTAAAGCGGCACGATCAGCCCCTTATGAATATTTACATTTTATTCCATTGTGCACAACAATTCGTGACCGTTCGTTACGGGCAACACATTGTTGCATGCATTTAAAAACATTAATAGTAGCTATAATGGCATATACAAATTAGCCAGGCTGTTACAAAGAAAAGGCGTTTCTCTTAAGAAATTGCACTTACCTCTAATGTAAAATAATATTGATCTCGGCGTGCCCAATTTCCCTAAAATACAAAAATAAGCAAAAATCGGCACTCCTTTGTCTTTGAAATATATGCGTAATTGTCACAGTCTTGACCCTGGGTGGCTCCCAGTGCTCTTGAACTCGCACTTTCTTTCCAGCAGCGTTTGTTATTTTCTCTCCCTCTTTTCCTCGCTCTGTATTACCCCGTTTTTGTCCTTTCTGAAGCCACAGTACAAAAAAATATGGAGCCGTCAATCAAATAAGTCGACTTGAGTTATGGATGGGGGAGCGCGAAGTTACCCATCGAGCTCGGGGCGTCGGTGCCGAGGTGTTTGAGGACAGTTATATGGCGTATGTGTTATCAAACTATTCATGTTACCCACCCTCCAACATATCAACACTCGGACGCTGAATGTCACAGGAACCCCGTTGTTGAAAAGCGGCTCCCCCCTGTTTTCGGCAATGGTTCGCGCCCGTTGTTGAAGCGCCTGGTGGAACAAAACGCGTTCGCATTCCAAGGTTCTGGTTACAGCTGCGCTGCGAGTCTTAAGCAACAGCTTCGTGTGATTTGGGGGGCGTCAGAAGATATAAATACACTAATCTCTCACTTCTTCCAGAAATGTATATGATATGCAAATTGGGTCGACGTATGATTTGGAAAACCGAATGAAAAGGGGACGCGCGTCACCCTCCTCCACATAAAAGCGCGCTTCAGGCAGTCCTGTAGATGTTGATGGAGGAAATGCTCAATTAAGACAATGGTTTTTGTAGTAGACCAGAAGTAATCACAATTACATGCTATGATCAGAGCAACTATTCTATCAAACATACTGGAAACATTACTGGAAAAGTCATTTGACTTTCTAACGAATAACTTTAGGGGTCTATAACAACATCGGACCCCATTGATTTTCATTGAATAAACTAGATTTTTCTAAATATTTTGGGTTCAGTGTAGATTAAATACCAATTAAATTGGATCTACAACTCTAGATTAGATTTCATGATGATCAAGTCTGCAATTGTTCTCAATGATAAACTCAATATGGCCCTTATCAAATACTGAATCCAGGAAGCCAAAAATCACTTTTTTTACCATGTGAAAACTGTCAACTCTGTTCATTAGAGAGAATTAGGCATATCTGAATTTAAAAGAGCGCACTACCCACATACATTGGAGTAAATTGATAAAAATGGTCTCATTTTACAGAAAACACTAATATTTTGATACATTTTTTTTTTGAAAATCTGTCGTTTTGAACCTGTTTGGTCTATGTCCCTTCAGAAAGTTTCTGTTGATTCCACTAGGTGGCAGATCTTTTTGATATCTCCTTCTAAAAAAAAGTTATTGAGATTATTATAAACTCAATAATAATTCCTACTCATCTGCATCGATTGAAGCCAGCCGCTGGAAAATCGAAAAGAAGGCCCCGCCTCCTCAACGTCTCAACGGGCTCTGATTGGTCTAGAAGCATGATTGACATGTCTATAGAGAGCTGAGATACTCATCTTTTTATCTTCTAACCATATGATCTTCTTCAATGTTACATAAATGCAAAAGTGATTGTGTTATCAAGAAAGCGCTCAGAACGCAGAAACGCAGATTTTTATTTTGTACTTATACATTTTAATTGATTACATTCAACTTAAAATTAACATGTAGGCTAATATCAACTTAGTAGTGGAAACGTGGCTAAATTTAGCTAATTCAATAAATGCTGGAAACCCTACAAACCAACATAACTCTTCAAAACTAAAATAAGAAAACATTAAACACTACTAAATCTCCCACTTAACATTAATCTTGCACAAAAATTAATTTACTCTCCCTTTCAAGTGTCATGGCAAAGCATGCTGGGAAATAGAAATCCCAGCCCAGTGTTAGTTAAATTTACGTTTACTCAAAACAATGAAACAATTGAGTTTACTTAAAATGTGTCATTTTTGTGAACTCAAAATAAAAAGAAAGTTATATACACTCTGAACTAATTTGTTTAAGTTTACTCAAACCAATTAATTATTCTGAGTATTAGGATTTACAGTGTAATAAGGAAATCAATTAGTATGAATCTACAACACTTCTTCCAAAATTCCATATTTCCAGTTAGTCTTATAGTCAAATGCTTATTCATTTGCAGCCTATAGTAACAATGTCCCCCCATATAAAGCACTGAGCCACGTGTAAACTCAGTTCAGCGGGTTCACTCAGTCCAGGAACATGTTGGGAAATATTCAGGGTCTCACCGGCCCCCTTCAACTGAACTATGGGAAGTTTCAGATCCCCGTTGCACAACTTGAACCTTTATGGAAGATAACACTTAACTGACCTCAGAATTAGTGCTGAAAAACAACACCATGTGCCTTTTCTCCACGACTTACACTCACGCTAAACCTGATAATAAGACATCAGTAAGATTACGTTTGAACGACTTGCAAAGCATCTCTGCTGTTCCAAAATAACACATTTCAAGTCAACATGAAAATGATTTTATTTCTATAATGTGGTGTAGTTCCCATTCAGGCGCTCTTGAAATCTCTGATAGAGCGGCACATGAAGAGTGATTCTCTTTAAGAGAGTGAAGAGTCAATCAAACTGGTTTTCTGAAAGCTCAACTGGCCCTCGCTGACATGATCATTGATCAAATGCCAAGGTCAGAGTGAAAAGTTTTATGAAGGAGCATCACTTACCCTATACATCCTCACAATGTACCATCCGTTTTGAAATCTATGGAGGGTTAGACTTTTATTTTGATGGTCCACTTTAGACTTTAACTATAAGTAACTTTGCAACTAAGTCTCATTAGTAGACTGTTAGGGTTCGGGTTAGTAGAATATGTTGACATGTAGTTGCAAAGTTGCTTATAGTCAGTAGAATTTCTAATGATGTATGTACACTCACCTAAAGGATTATTAGGAACACCTGTTCAATTTCTCATTAATGCAATTATCTAATCAACCAATCACATGGCAGTTGCTTCAATGCATTTAGGGGTGCGGTCCTGGTCAAGACAATCTCCTGAACTCCAAACTGAATGTCAGAATGGGAAAGAAAGGTGATTTAAGCAATTTTGAGCGTGGCATGGTTGTTGGTGCCAGACGGGCCGGTCTGAGTATTTCACAATCTGCTCAGTTACTGGGATTTTCACGCACAACCATTTCTAGAGTTTACAAAGAATGGTGTGAAAAGGGAAAAACATCCAGTATGCGGCAGTCCTGTGGGCGAAAATGCCTTGTTGATGCTAGAGGTCAGAGGAGAATGGGCTGACTGATTCAAGCTGATAGAAGAGCAACTTTGACTGAAATAACCACTCGTTACAACCGAGGTATGCAGCAAAGCATTTGTGAAGCCACAACACGCACAACCTTGAGGCGGATGGGCTACAACAGCAGAAGACCCCACCGGGTACCACTCATCTCCACTACAAATAGGAAAAAGAGGCTACAATTTGCACGAGCTCACCAAAATTGGACAGTTGAAGACTGGAAAAATGTTGCCTGGTCTGATGAGTCTCGATTTCTGTTGAGACATTCAGATGGTAGAGTCAGAATTTGGCGTAAACAGAATGAGAACATGGATCCATCATGCCTTGTTACCACTGTGCAGGCTGGTGGTGGTGGTGTAATGGTGTGGGGGATGTTTTCTTGGCACACTTTAGGCTCCTTAGTGCCAATTGGGCATCGTTTAAATGCCACGGCCTACCTGAGCATTGTTTCTGACCATGTCCATCCCTTTATGACCACCATGTACCCATCCTCTGATGGCTACTTCCAGCAGGATAATGCACCATGTCACAAAGCTCCAATCATTTCAAATTGGTTTCTTGAACATGACAATGAGTTCACTGTACTAAAATGGCCCCCACAGTCACCAGATCTCAACCCAATAGAGCATCTTTGGGATGTGGTGGAACGGGAGCTTCGTGCCCTGGATGTGCATCCCACAAATCTCCATCAACTGCAAGATGCTATCCTATCAATATGGGCCAACATTTCTAAAGAATGCTTTCAGCACCTTGTTGAATCAATGCCACGTAGAATTAAGGCAGTTCTGAAGGCGAAAGGGGGTCAAACACAGTATTAGTATGGTGTTCCTAATAATCCTTTAGGTGAGTGTATGTATGTGTGTATGTGTATGCATGCATGTGTGTATGTGTATGTATGCATGTGTGTATGTATGCATGAATGTATGTGTGTGTGTGTATGTATGCATGTATGTATGTGTATGTATACAACAAAAATTGTATACAATAATTGTATTTTCTTAAAACGATATTTTAACTTGTGCCCTAATAATTAATTGTTTTTAATAGTTATTAATTTATTCAATCATTAAATGTTTTCCATATCAGCACAAAAGGCTATTTAAAATTAAAATAATTATTTATTGATAACAATATAATACAATTTAACAACAGTTTCTTACAACAATATAAAGAAAAATCAGCATTTCCAGTTTCTTATTTGATTGAAAAACTAAAATTTTAACTTATGTGTCATAAGCAGCTGTGCCAGTTCATTTGTCGCGTGACGTGACACAATCACATCCAGTCACAGAATATTTGATGTTGAATGTACAGTTCAATCGTGTTGGTTTTGATTTCATTTTGACTTTAGAGGTAACACAACCTCGTTCTTTGTTGGGACTCTTTGTTCTGCTCAAATCTCATGGCCTGCCTCAGGGTAACAATCTGGTATTAATGAGAAAGAAAGTGGCTAAATGACTTGAACTGTAGACAGATGACCTGTGCAGACATATAAATACCTCTCAACTACAGTATATAAATATGAAGACTGTTTACAACGTGACCCTATTTCAGTCTTACTCAAAATAAAAGTGACCTACAGAAAGTACCAACAATGTGACCCACAGAGCACACCGGCTAAAATTACACACAACAATGCATGAACACACAAACACACACGCGGGAGTTTGGCAGTGAACTCACAGCTCTGGTCCGGACTCAGGAAAACACTTCTCAGTTTCAATGCTGTTGTGTTTCAAGCACAGCGGTCAGACGTTTGGCCGGAAAGGGAGTTTTATTTTGATTTTGATAAGGATTTCTTTTTGTGAGGCATCGTTCCAGAACACGGGGAAACCTCTCGTGGTATTTTAGGTCACTGTTATCTACCAAAGACACGCAGGCCACGCAGTTGCTTTAGACTAAGTGCTGTTGAAATGATAGTTAAAGGGAAAGTTCACTCAATAAATCATGTGTGTTTCTTTCTGTGTATTTCTCAAAATATCTTCTTTTATGTTCTTCAGAATAAAGAAATTAATTCATGTTTGGAATGATTTTTGGGCGAACTGTCACTTTAAGAAACTTTATGTAGCCCCGCCCCTTTTCTTGTTTCTCCGCTGCATGAGGACTATAGAGCTTTAGTGACCGCCCATTTTGGTCCCATTGGAATTTTTAACAAAATTCATCGATAAAGCTTTACAAGTCATGAACCAAACCAACCAGCTACGAGGTGAACCGCAACATTACAAACTTTAATTTGAAGCAAAACGTTTTTGAAAAGCAGACTGTGAACTTAACAGCTTTAGTGAGGAAAGGAACTACAACTGCATAATGCATTGAGAATGACAATCATATTACAAACTATGAATAAATATTAGACTACTGATTTAAAGATGTTGATTATGTGTATAGAAACTATATATATTACTTTTAACATTTAAGTAGTTTGAAAGCGACTGACTCAATTACATAATTTGCAGTGCTTTATGGTAGTGGGCGGGGCTCTTTTGGTGCAATACTCTGATTGGTGGAGATTTAGATGCAGAATCATGGGTAATGTAGTCTTTCACCGACCCTGCTGGGGATAAAAACCCAGCTAAAACTAGCCTAAGATGGTTGGCTGGTTTTAGCTGGTCTTCCAGGCTGGTTTAGAGGAGATCTGGACATTTTCCTAAGCTGGTTTTAGCTGGTCGTCTAGGCTGGTGTTAACAGGGTTTGGACACTTTTCTAAGCTGGCTGGCTGATTTTAGCTGGTCTTCCAGGATGGTTTTCCAGGCTTGTTTTAGAGGGGTTTTGGACACTTTTCTAAGCTGGTTTTAGCTGGTCTTCCAGGCTGGTTTAGAGGAGATCTGGACATTTTTCTAAGCTGGGTTTAGCTGGTCGTCTAGGCTGGTGTTAACAGGGTTTGGACACTCTTCTAAGCTGGCTGGCTGATTTTAGCTGGTCTTCCAGGATGGTTTTCCAGGCTTGTTTTAGAGGGGTTTTGGACACTTTTCTAAGCTGGTTTTAGCTGGTCTTTCAGGCTGGTGTTAGCTGGGTTTTGGACACTTTTCTAAGCTGGTTTTAGCTGGTCTTCCAGGCTGGTTTAGAGGAGATCTGGACACTTTCCTAAGCTGGGTTTAGCTGGTCGTCTAGGCTGGTGTTAACAGGGTTTGGACACTCTTCTAAGCTGGCTGGCTGATTTTAGCTGGTCTTCCAGGATGGTTTTCCAGGCTTGTTTTAGAGGGGATTTGGACACTTTTCTAAGCTGGTCTTCCAGGCTGGTTTTAGAGGGGATTTGGACACTTTTCTAAGCTGGTTTTAGCTGGTCTTCCAGGCTGGTTTAGAGGAGGTCTGGACATTTTTCTAAGCTGGGTTTAGCTGGTCGTCTAGGCTGGTGTTAACAGGGTTTGGACACTCTTCTAAGCTGGCTGGCTGATTTTAGCTGGTCTTTCAGAATGGTTTTCCAGGCTTGTTTTAGAGGGGTTCTGGACACTTTTCTGAACTGGTTTAAGCTGGTCTTTCAGGCTGGTGTTAGCGGGGTTTTGGACACTTTCCTGGGCTGGTTGACTGGTTTTAGCTGGTCTTCCAGGCTGGTTTTAGAGGGGTCTTGGACACTTTCCTAAGATGGATAGCTGTTTTAGCTGGTCTTCCTGGCTGGTTTAAAGGGGTTTTGGACACTTTTCTAAGCTGGTTTTAGCTGCTCTTTCAGGCTGTGTTAGCAGGGTTTTGGAGACTTTCCTGGGCTGGTTGGCTGGTTTTAGCTGGTCTTCCAGGCTGGTTTTAGAGGGGTCTTGGACACTTTCCTAAGATGGTTGGCTGGTTTTAGCTGGTCTTCCTGGCTGGTTTAAAGGGGTTTTAGACACTTTTCTAAGCTGGTTTTAGCTGCTCTTTCAGGCTGGTGTTAGCGGGGTTTTGGACACTTTTCTAAGCTGGTTTTAGCTGGTCTTTCAGGCTGGTTTTAGAGGGGTCTTGGACACTTTCCTAAGATGGTTGGCTGGTTTTAGCTGGTTCTAAAGGGGTTTTGGACCTCTAAAAGAAGAAGAACAAACCACTGACCGCTCAAGTGTAATAATGTACAGCTTTTAAATATCTTTTTCAGGCTTTGAAGTGTATTAGCAGCGGATGTGTGTGTGTGTTTGTGTGTGAACATCTGCACTGCTCTGGAAAAGGGAAGTTTGTTTTCCTGCGGCACAGATAGAAGGAATGTTTCTCTCGTCTGATTGGCTGCTTTGTGATTCCGCTGGCCGTGACATCATCACAGCAGCGGCTGACCTACATTAGTACAGCAGTGACTGTGACATCTCAGACTCACACACACTTTAGTCAGCATGCTTTATTCACGCAGACTGACTGCAGCAGAATCTCCTGAAATAGGACACGACGTCTTTAAACTCCGTCTAATCTCCTGAGATTCCGAAAATCTCTCCAGATCACGTCGAGTCTGTGAAACGCAGAGGAGCAGATGCTCTCACACACACAGTGTCACTGTTGTCACGGATGATTGCGTCGCATTTGAGAAAATGACTGCATTATCCAGCATCAACAACAGAAAATGACCCAGAAATCACAAAGACGGCCAGATATTGACAAAATAGCTATTTCATAAAGTACTATTACTGCTGAAAAGGCCCAGAATGGATACTGTATGTCTTCAGAATAGCCATGCTTTTTCTGCACTATTTTGCAGAGAATATTAATTTTCCATATGCACAGAATACCCAGATGATACCCAGGGTTATTATGTTTAAGTAAATCTTCTAAGATTGGTTGCTAATCTTGCTGGGGTCCACACAGCCATACAAGACACAAACACACAAATAAAACCAAAAATATGATTACACTAATCAAATCATCAAACTAAACATCTTAGCAGTAGCAGCACATCAAACATACATCTACATATTTGTAAGCATATCTTCACATTGTCTTCTGAACACATTTGTCAAGCTAAAAAGAGT